>JBAPGN010000245.1:0-31628 GCA_037355405.1 Vitis amurensis | reverse complement strand
ACTCTCATCTTAGATTTGACAATATTGATTATTGGAGAGTTCAATAACATGTAAGCATGGAGGGGTTTTAATGATCTTCCACTAAGGATAGATACAAAAGGTGTTCAGACATCCATTGAGAAGACTCACCAATCTCGTGACTAGCAAGGGGGAAAAGGAAGCTTCCTCCTCAACCCTCCCACTCAATGCTAAAAAGATCAAGGAAAGTGTTGAGACTCGACACTTTGGTGGGGGATTGCTATGACAACTCTATGGACCAACCTTCCATTGAAAATCATAAGGTTCAAGATGATAAAGGGTTACCTGAACCCTTTAAAGCATCCACTTCTCCAGGGAAGAGAAGAGAAACGAATTCCCTTGGACCAAATGGGAAGGATGCCAATTTTGTTTGGGATCCAGGGGGAATTCAGCATGAAGTGGGTGTGTGAGTGAGGATGAGCTAAATAGTTCATCTTCTTTTTGGGGTACATGCTATCAACTTCATTTAAATTCTATGCTTTCTTTAAATTTATGCATTAGTTTGAATTCTTAGCTTTAATTTTGTTTTAACATGTTTTTAAGATGAGTTTTGAAGTGTTCATGCAGGTACGATGCTTGCAAAAATCGAAATGGAGGTGAAACAGAGGAAACAGGGGAGCCAAAATGCATAAGCAAAGCTCTCAGTGGAATTTCGCACCATGAACACACTCAGTGCGAATTTTTCGCATAGTGACAGTGCATGGTGCGAAAAGGAATTTCTATACATTTTGGAAAGCCAAGCATCCCGGGATGCTATCTTCGCACCTCAATTACTAGTGCGAAAACTTTCGCACCTTGTTTATCTTGGTGCGAAATGATTTTCAAGCTAATTTCTTAAAACAAAGCTCTCGAGAAGGCCTTTTTCTTGAATTCCATGTTTTTCCAAGTTTAAAAATTCATGAATGCATTTCCAAACCTTTTGTTTTCAAATCCAAACCCAATTTCTTCCAAAAACAAACACCATTCTAAGCCAAAAATACTATTCACCTTCTTCCACAACCTCCATAGCCGCACACCACCATTCTTAATTCTCCACCCTTCACTAATTTTCTAGTTTTCTCCCATTAGAAACCTTCCCTTCATCCATTCTAAGCCTTAGGAACCCAATTTTAGAAATCCCATCCATCCAAAACTTTTTAAAAATCAAATTTCAAAACCATTCCATGCATGGCCGTCCACTTTGATTTTCATTTTCCATCATTTAATTTTTTTTTTTCATCATTTAAAAACTACCTAAACACCTTAGGAATCTTGTTTAGAGCCTAACCATACCTTTTAAAAAAACCATTTTTGAATTTTTTCCCAAAACTTGGAAAACACACAGTCAGGCTTCAAAGGAGGTGAACAGTGACTGTGCCAATTTTGGCACTCACTGTTCACTCCCTCCTTTGTTTTCCCCTGTTTTAGCCAAAAATCTCCAATTTTAATACCCCTGCAAGCTACATTCAAATGTCATTGCAACTTATATGAGTATACCATCATGGCATGGACCCTTTGAGCCTTGTCCTCAGCTACTCAAAGTGGGGCCCACTCATCATTTTTGTAAATATTTAGTAAATATTCCTCTCACATTCAATTTTTGAATTTTGAAAATAGGTGGTTCAACCTTCTCAACTCCAAGTCCACATCACATGAGGTACCACTTCCTTCCTCCTTATTTTCGATTCAAACATTGAGGACAGTGTTCATCTCGGTTGGGGGAGAGATGAGGAATTAAGTATTAGTTTAAATTTTTATCATACTTAGTTAAATTAGCTAATTTTTGTTTAAATTTTTAAAATTTTTGCTTTAAACTCCATGGATATTAAGGATTAACTCTCAAAATTAAATGAGAGAAGTCGAATTTCAACTTGATTACATGAGTCTTAGAGTTTGTATTATGTTGTTCTAAAAGTTGATGAATTGTTGAAACTCCCATTGCATGCAAACTTATCTCTTCCACCTTAAGCTATTCGCACACACATACATTAGATTCCGGTTATAAGATGTGAAACTATCTCACCCTCTAAGCTTGAGAAATCATAATTTGACACCTTTAACCTCTCTTTAATAGTGTTGGGACACCTCATAAAGACCAATGAGTCTTTGAAAAAATAGAAAAAAGAAAAAGAAAAAGAAAAGATAAATAAATAAATAAATATAGAATAAACTTCTTTGCTTGCCTTGAAATCGGAGCATGGTCCGAAGGGGTGGCGAAAGCCTTTAAAGCCTGGTGCTCTAAGCCATTATTGGTTGGGAGTCACCGAGCCTCTGCTTGTTACATGGGTGAATTGGTTAAGTTTAGTAAGTGAAAAGAATTGTGAATAAGAGGTGCGTTCCTAGCCTATCAAGAGATGGTTAATTTTGCTAAACTTAAAGAAAGACTTAGGTTGGGGGGAGATGATAGTTATCCATACTATACTCGGAAGCTAATCACATTAACACTTAGCTTTTAGTGAAAGAATTTGATTTGGATCTTTTGAGAGTGGAAATTCTTTTGATGCTTAAAACTTGCATAATATCCATTCTTTGTACTCTATGATCAAGTGAATGCTTTGACAACTTTTATTATAGGTTGAGTTTCACATCTTTATTGATCCATGGATGTCCATCATGCCACTCATATAATTTTTTGGAGTGATTTGCATGATCCCTTTTATGTATATTATTATAGTTTACTTAGTTTTTATCTCCTCCATTGCTAAGGGACTAGCAATGAGTCGGTTGGGGGGTGTAATTACTACCAAAAAGTGCTATTTTGTAGACCTAATTATAATGGTTTTAAGCACCTTTGAGTAGTAATCATATTCATTTAACCCAATTAATTCATTAAGGTCCTTAGTAATTGGTTTTAACCATTTTGTGGCAAGTTTACATGTTTTTATCAGCTTATGAATCAATTCAAGCATGCCAAATGATGGAGGAGCTACTTGGACAAGTTAAAGCAAGGATTTTGGAAGTTTACAGGCTTAAATTTCAAGTGAAAACACGAGCACAAACTAAGGGATAACCATTTCTCAAGGCAAGGCAAAGTACCTTGCCAAAATGCAATTTTCACAAGGTGAAAATGCACCTTGCCAAATTTGGCAAGGTGAATTTACTCATGATGCGAAAATATGGCATTTCACATCATGAGTAATTCAACTTGCGAAAATTTCGCAAGGTAACCTTTTATCTTGCCAAAATTTCGCAAGGTAATCTTTTAGCTTGCCAAAATTTCGCAAGTAACCTTTTACCTTGCCAAATTTCCTCTGTTTCTCCACACACGCACCACCGACTTCCCAGATATTTTTAGCTTGATATTTTCTCATGTAAATTCCTTTTGTAACCTTGTATTCAGCTGACATAAGGCTTTATCTTGTAATTTTGCTATATATAGAGGTGCACAATGCCTCCAAAAGTATTATTAATTGGGGGGATCGATCCTCTTTAAATTAATTTAGAAATATATAAAGCTCTGTTTTTCTCTCTTCTCCTGTTCTTTCCCATTTCTATTTTCTTAGTAGCCAAACAGCCTCTGAGGACTTTTCCTCAGAGGATGATTGGCTAAAACTTTTAAGTTTCTCAAAGTATGAATGTTATGTGATGGCTTGGATGCAATCCCATGGAAATTTCTCGCACCTGGAAGGTAAGGTAGTCGTTTTTCATTAATGGTTCATTAATGCAAAGTTTGGTTTTTATTTCCTTTGGACAACTTCCGACGGCCAATACTTGATAAGCTTTTGGATTTCTATCCATTAGTTATCTCGTATGAGCTATTGGAAGGTGAGGTTTTCAATTCCAAGTTTTGCATTAATCCGTTAGAACCAATTTCAATGGCCATTGAAAGGTGAGTTTATCACCTGGAATGACTTTGAGTTGCCAATATTTGGTAAGCTTTTGGCTTTAGACCATTAGTTATCTCTTACGAGCCATTCAAAGGAAGTCTAAGGTGAATAACCATTGATGAAATTCACTACCATCTGTTTTTCCATTTTAAAGGATTAAAACTTGATTTGCTAAATCCATACCGGTTCGGGAAGCAAGCATCACCATAGTTACAACCCCAACGCGAGGAG
This sequence comes from Vitis amurensis, assembly GCA_037355405.1. Lineage (NCBI taxonomy): Eukaryota > Viridiplantae > Streptophyta > Magnoliopsida > Vitales > Vitaceae > Vitis > Vitis amurensis. The sequence continues at coordinate 27,573 of JBAPGN010000245.1, read as the reverse complement.
CCTATCCTGAGATTTCCAATTTGCATAAGAGCCAGAGCATAGCTGATTACTACTCAAAAAGTTCTCTTTCGTAGCTTATAATAAACTCTTTTAAACACTTTTGAGTAGTAGTTATTGCCTTTTAACCCAATTAACATGTTAAGGACCCTTGCAATCAATTTTAATCAAATTGTGTTAAGTTTTGGTGTTTTGATAGCCTTTTGATCACCAAAGCAATCCGAGATTGAGGAGAGTTATGTGGAATCTTGGGCAAAGCAATTGGAAGCTCAGAAACATGAAGAACCAAAGCTTTGAAGCCCTTTTCCAAGAGTAAATCCGGAATGCAAGGAGAAGAAGCAAAGAGAATCTGCCATAAAGCATATTCTTGATGACAGTCGTGTCAGCCACTTTTGGAGTAGTTTCTGAAGTCCAATTGATGCATGCTATATACCATTTCAAAGCTCAGGAAGTCAACAATCCAATACTTCAAACGGTGCACAATTCGAAGTTGAAACGAAGAAGTTACAGCCATTGCAAGTCAATCACTCTAAGCTAAAGGAAGCATTTTTCAAAGTGTTGCGAAATCACCCTTTTGTTGCGAAATGATTTCCCAGCCTTTTTGTACAGTGTTGTGGATTTCCTCCTGAAGTTGCCCGATATATGCTGCGTGTTGGAAGCTGAGAGCCTCAAGATGAAAGCCAACTTCGCAACGCTGCGAGATTAGCCTTTTACTGTGAAGTGATTTCGCAGCCCTTTTTGAGTGTCTGTGAAATCTCGCAGACATCATTTTCTCTTGCGAAATGGTCCTTAGTGCGTCCCGATATTTGCTACCGACATTGGGAGATATTTTCCATCAGATTTTTGTTGTCTACATCCCAAAATTCTCCTTGTAAGCCACCAATTACAAGATTCCTTAGCTTTTAAGTTAGGAAAAAGAGTAAATATCCAGGTAATAATTAGTTTTGTATTATGTTCATATAAATACCTCTCGAGAGCCTGTTCTCAGGGGAGGAACCCCTTTGTAAAAATTGGAAAGCAAGTAAAGTTCAGGACCTTTGTTTTGCCTTACCTTCTCACTTTGTATTTTTCATTTTTACTAAGTTATGCACTCTTTGAGGAATTTTCCCCAGAGAATGAGTAACTAAACCTTTAGTTCCTTGGATCTAAGGTTGCCGGGAAAGGTTCCAAGTGCAAGAATGCTCTGTGGTTGCAGCCATGAATGAAGAGGAAGTGAAATCCTTTAGTGATTTCTATGTTTTTAGTTAACTTAAAACACCTTTGAGTCACCTGGGCCAACACTTGGTAAGGCAAGTGATCTCCGACCATGGAGATGCACTAGTTTACCCCTTGCGAGCCTTTGGGAGGTGACTTGAAGGTAGGATTTTTTGGAATTGCCAACACTTGGTAAGCTTTTGGACTCCAAGGAGACATCCATTAGTTATCTCTTGCGAGCTTGAGAAGGGAAGTCCATGGTTAAAGATCACCTTCAATGGTTAAGGCTTAGTGAGAGGTTTGAACCATTGCAAGTTGCATCAGTGAGAGAATTAAAGATGAAATCTAATTAAAGGATGTATTTGTACACCACAGGTTAGAGAATTGACCATGTGTTAATTCTCTAACACGAGGAAATGAACCAACTGACCGGGACTATGTCTTTTGCATGAGGAACCACCCTAGCGAACCTGACCCTCCAAGGAATGTTTTTCCTTCTAAGTAATTCCATTACTTGCTTTGCAGTTAGTTTAAATCTAAATCTTTACCAATCAAAGTTTGTGTTTTATTTCTTAAGCTAACCTTGAAATGAAACAAGACCAATTCACTTTGAATTGGTATCATTGATAATTTGCTAATCCTTCCCAGTGAACGATCCTATAGTAGCTTTTTCTTTGCTACCCTAGTATATGGTGTAATAGGTTATAAATTTTGTTGATTACTCCCTCATCCAAGGAGCACTAGCTGGACATGAATCAGCTGAGACACCAATTGGGCACGAATCAATAGCTATCCTATCTTTGAGAAACTTGTTTTTACACCCTTTCATTTTAGTCTTTAATGTTAGTTTAGATTAGTTTAAATCTTTCTAAAACATTTACATCTTCTTTTAAAGCTAACATCCATAAGAAAATCACCTATTTTCCTAATTTGAATATCACTAGTGTTTACGAAAACCCTTCTCAGTGAACGATCCTAGAACCACTATGCTATAGTAGCTTGGCTACTTTAGTAATAGTATTTAAGGTATAAATTTTGTTGATACGCCTTTAAAGCTAAGCTACCAAAAGTCACATCAATACACAATATAAGTAATAAAGATATACAAACTATAGCATTAGGACTTAAATAACACATTTGATCTAAATGTTCCCAGATTAAACTCTAAACAAAGAAGAATATGATGTGAATCTCAAAAACCTCATGATTTGCCACTTAATAACTCTTTCCTAGACATTGGCATGTGAGAATGAAGGAATCCTCTTCGTAAGGATGGAGGCTAGGGTTCTCTCTCTTTTATGAAAGACAGAATGATTGATCTTACAAGCTTGATCTAAACCTTAAGGGGGTTTATTTAGGTTTGCCTATAGACTTAAGTGACTAGAGTCCATTTTGGACTTGGATTATTTAATCTAACTCGTCATATCCTAATTAGTCAATTAGTCTAATTTAGAAAGATCAAATTCATAAGAATTTTGTGTAACCTTGTTTTTTTTTTTTTTTTTTTTGTGCCAAAAAGCACTTATGTACACATGAATAAAGAACCTAAATATCTTTCTAAAACTATATCACTAAGTAATATCCATTTAAATGAGGATTATTGGGACCTATAGGAAAATATTGACTTTATTTTCTCCTAATTATGAAGGGATGATAAGGATTATTAGAAGAAAAGCTAAGAAGATACCTAGGAAAAGTAAAGAAATTAACTTCATAAAATAAGGAATTTATTCTATTATTATGGTTTAAGTCCCTTTCAACCTGTTTATTTTGTTATTTATAAGTATTGGAGAAGTAGATCCCTTGCGATATACGTTGGTGAGTGAGAATCCTTCTTTCCTTATATATTCCTAATAAAATACAAAGGGGATTGAATTTAGCTAAAATAGTATTTCATCTATGTTGCCTATCCCTAAAACACTCAGACACATTCTATTTCAAATTTTGTGGCCCTCCAATGCCCAACATAGCTTGCTTTATCTCTCAAGAATACATCTAAGTTGCCTTATATGTGCTTTCCATGTTATCACTAGCTAATAGAAATTCCTAAATTTCACTTAGATTCTTAGCTAACTTCCACACCTTTGCACTTCACTTCCATGCGTCAAAACAAAATTAGGTCCATACACCTTGTCCCTGACATCATACACTTTGTCCTTAAGATTTCAATTTTTTAATGCAGTTACCTAGAGAAATGGCATGGTAAATTCCTTCTTGATTTTTGAAGTTCATCTCTATTAGGATAGAGTTCTTAAAAGCATGACATGATGTAATAAACTCTTGGTTTTTATTATTTATTTAATAATATTCCAGTTCACTTTTATTTATCATTTTTCCATGCATTATATCTTGTAAGCACTCTAGCCTGCATATTTTTACGTGACTTGGGTACATTAGGAGTTGCACGGAAGATCCAAGTCATGGGTTCCTTGCAAATAGGTGACTTGTTCACAGTTGGTTCATAGGTCATGGCAACCCATTAGAGGTTGTAGTGCACCACCTTCTAATAAGAGGGATGGTTGGTCTTGGCTATTGGGATGAGTTTCCCATGGTGAGTGCACTAGTGTGTATGGTTGCACATTGGACATGACTTATGGTGAGTTATGACTTAAGGCTATTAAGTAGTCATGACTTTACCAAGTTGCTTCATTGTGTTGTCTCTCAACCTTGAGAGAATATTGAACTTGTGCTAAAGTTAGCAGTGGCTTTGACCTATAGGTAAAATCGTAAGCTAATCATATATTCCCTATGGATTGAGTCACTATCGATGGAAGTTGGTAGCAATAACTATTTTCAACAAAGGCACCATGATATCTCTTAGGATTGAGACAATGTGCCCCCCTTGGGTGATCCTAAGAAGGTTTTATGGAAACTATGACCATAGTACTTTCTTAAGTGGAACTTGACATAGGCTCTTTTAGAGCTAAAATATGTCAATTGAACACACAATAGGAGGACATGTAACTCAAGGATGGTAGAGGTAGTCTTGAAAGGATGATAGCTTTCACCTTGTTAGAATACGAACACCAGTTCATAGGGAGACTGAACACAATGGATAGCATGTCACAGACCCAAGCACTTGGTGTCTCATTGTTATTTACATAGAATATTGGAGTTCAGTTGATTCTTTGTAGTAAGATATTGAATCAACTTCATAATTGGTTTATGAGGGAGCCAGTATTCTTATGGGTACTAGTGGTCCCTGCTCTGAGCTCATATACCTTGTTGGCATAGGTTATGAGGGTCAGATTGGCTCTAGGTTCACTTTTACGTATAAGGGTGTTTTGGTAATTACGTAATATTGCATAAGGGTAAGTGAACAAGGCCTTTAGATTGTGCTAATTAATTAATTAGTAGGCCCTATTGGGTTAATTAATTAATTAGGACTCATTTTGGGCTAGATTAAGTGACACAAGCCCTTAGTGGGCTCAAATCACTTAAGCAAAGTAAGAAGTGCTATAAATACCCCTTTAAGGGTTAAGGTTCCCATAGCTTTTTCTAGAGAGCCGTCTTCCATCTCTAGAGAGAGAGAGTCATAGCTTCAACCATCCTTTCCATCCCCATCGAAAGTGTGTCAAGATCAAAGTTTGAGTCATCGGGCAAAAGACTTTGGGTTTATGAGACTTTTACGATTTTTTTCTTCATCTTCAGCACATGGATTTAATTCATGAACATCCAAATTTGAGGTATGGTTTTCGTTAGCACTTTTTGAATCATTTAAAGTTTAAAAATGCTATTTTTCTACTGTACATAGGATTTAGAAAAAACCTATGATAGTTATGCATGTTCCTAAACTGATTTGGGCTCGGGAAATTGAGAGATCCAGGTTTTTCCCATCAATTGGTATCAAACCCATAGGTTAGTAATTGTGCTAGAACCATTCTAGGGTGTGCTAACTTGCTTTTGTTGTTTATCCCATGGCCAAGGAATAATTAATGTGCATTCTTTATTATGATATTGTTATAATACGATGGTTATTATTGTGATTGATTTTTATTGGGGATGTAATAATTACTTGGATCATTATTTACATTTCCTAGATGGGTTGTAAGCCTCATAAGAGGCATAGGATTTTTGTTCTTTTGTAAAAATCCCGTTTTTTTTTTTTTTTTTTTTTTTTTTTTTGTCTTAGAATGATATCTAAACTCCAAATCTTTCGAGTATAGGATTTTTTTTTTTGTAAATTTTTTTATTTTTTATCATTCTTTGTAACCTATGGAGAGTATGGAAGCAATCCAAAGCATCACAAAGTGTTAGTGCACATTCTTTTATCGAAAAAGAGAAATTTTTGTAGAAAATGGCAGTCGGAAAATTGAAGTACCAACTCTCAAGTTCTGAAATTTTGCAGTAGCGCTCAAGCGGTGATATTAGTGCTTGAGTGCCTTGGGTGCTCAAGTGGTGCATCCAATGGAGACATCATCTAGCACACCAAAAGTGCTTCAAGTGTTCTTTAAAAAAATTTGGTGCTTGAGTTCTCATGACGGTTGTTTGGCATTTAAGGCAATTTTTGGAGATCTTCCAAAAAAGTAACCTTATTATGTTGCAGGTACTTTTGGTATTTTTGGATTCTTAAAATCCAAATATTTGGATTACCAAATAAGCAACAGGACCTCTAAGGACATGGGATTCTGTTTTGTTTTTTTTTTCCTTTTATGCTTATATTTTATATATTGCATATGTTAAGGAAATAATTGAAAATATTTTTCAAAATGGTAATTTTGGATTTTCTTAAAATAATAAATTTTCATGAGATCTATTTATATTATTATTTATTTAAGGAATTGATTGTTGTCATTTAGGATTTCAAATTCTTTTTGGGACTTTCCTTTATTTGGGTTAGGTGGTTCTCCGGATTTTTCCCTATAGAGAGAAAGAGAATGACACCGAAATTGGTCTTTCAAGCTTCCCCTATCTGAAAAAATGAGGAAATCGTTTAGTTTGAAAAAGAAAGTTCAAGGATAAGGAATATGAAAGATATCCTTATTTGGCACAGGAGCCTTAATTCAAGTAATAAATAAAAGTTTTGGAAATTCTCATGATGGATAATTTATTTTAAGATGGTTATCAAAATTATGTCAAAGTTTCTCTTCCACAAAATATTAAGTGTGAGTGGGCCATAGGCAAGCTCATAGCCTCTAAGATTGAACCCATCTTGATTTTGGGCCCATCACCATCCTAAAGATGGGGTGACCTAAGGAATCAAGGGATATGGACTATCCTAAAAGAACAAGACTATACATGTTTGTAGTGGGAGTGACCAATCTTAAAGATGGAACTCTTCACTTGGTGACATTGATGTCAAGGATCTTGTTATACACTTAAGTTAGACATAAAGTGGTAGAATCACTTAAAGTGGTCTCACTTGCATGGGTTAAGGACTAAACACAAAGGTATCTAAATCAATTCCTTAGGATAATCTTTGGAGGTTTAAGGTAAGTTGATTAATTAGAGAGGATCTTTACCTAGTAATAAGAATCATGACCTGCTTAAAGTAGGCTTGATTCTTATGATACTAGGACACCTTGCATAGATATATGTAGTTTGAGAGCACTACTTTTTGCAAAATTAATTACCATATTTGCTTTGAGTGCTTAGTTCATTTATTAATGCATGGAAATATTTTGTTTATTACAAAAATCATGTCTTATAATCCGATCAACCTTATTCTCACTAATAATAAGTTAACTGGACCTAATTATGTTGACTGGAAAAGAAATATGGATATAGTGCTCATAGTAGAACAACTAAAATGGGTAACTCGGGAGGTTGCTCTACCCATTCCCAATGAGTTTTCCACGCAGGAAGAGAAAGATGCTCATTTCTAGTGGTAAAAGGCAAATGAGAAGGCTTGTTATATCATACTTGGGTCTCTTAGTAATGTATTGCAACAACAACACATGGGCATTGCCACTACTTATGACATTCTCTTAAATCTCCAAGAGATGTTTGGTGATAAGGGTAGGCTAGCTAGGCAAGTTGCTTTAAGGACCATCATGAGCATTAAGATGACAGAAGGAACTCCCATTAGAGATCATATGATTCGTATGATTTCACTTTTTAACTAGATGAGGATTCTTGGAGTTGAAATGATGGGGAAACCTAGGTTGACGTGATTCTAGAGACCTTACCGGACTTCTTCAAGCAGTTTAAGCTCAATTACAATATGAATAAGTAAATGATGAGCTTACCAGAATTGATGAAGGAACTCCAGATGGTTGAGGAGATTCTCAAGGATCCTAAAGGTGTTCACATGGCAGTAAAAGAGTAGTCAGGTTCTTTTTGTAATAAGAAAAAGAAGAATTCTTTCAAGAAATCCAAATAGGGAAAGAAAAGAGCAAGGGGCAAGTGCTTCGTCTATGGCAAGAAGGACAATTGGAAGAAAGAATGCCCTAATTTCTTGAAGAAAAAGGAAGGTATGCCCCATTCACTTTTAGTTAAATCTTATTTAGTGGTGGATTCCACCAATTCTTGGTTGATAGATTTTGGGGCCATTGACCATATTTGTAATTCATTACAAGGGTTTCAACTAAGGAGAAGGTTAAATGAAGGAGAGATGTACCTGACTCTAGCATCTACTACGAGGATAGTTGTGTAAGCAATGGAAGATGTTACCCTGGTATTAGAGAATAATAAGTATCTAGAACTCAAGGATTGCCTTTATGTACTTGACCAAAATTCTCTATTGTACCAAAATACTTAGCCTTTTTACGTAGCAACTCTGGTCAAGAAAAACTAGAGAAAGAGTCATTACGACTTTTGTAGTATTCTGGGTATTGTCCTCAAGGATTGGCTTATGGAAATTGTCAATACTAGAATAAATGAATTGCTTTTGTTTAAATCCTAAAGTGCAAAACAATATGTGAATAATGCGAAACTAAGTAAAAGAAATTAAATTAATAAAAAAATGAATATTTCTTTTAAATTCGATTGATTCAAGTTTGGGGTTTTCCAAAATCCAACCTAGGGTATAAAAATTAGAGAAAACAATGATCTTTTAAGTAATATGATCTTAGGGTTTTGGGATCCTTGGTCGCTCGCGATCAAGTTGAGTCTATAACTCAAAATTGCATCCAAAACTTAATTTTTCCTTTTTAAAATAGATTCCTAAAACCATCAAATGAATTAGATTGATTACTAGTTTAATATTTGGATTTTTAACCCTTCCTACTCCTTATAGCTTTGTTTTGGGGCAAATAACGATAGGGAAGACAAGGATAACTAATGATAAAGAATTACCAAGAATCACTAGTATCGGGTAATAACCTATGGTATCATTCCCTAAACTAACTCACAAGGATAGGATAAAAAAATTTGATAACTTTTCACCCAACCAATAATTAATTTCATTGTTATAATAATTTACTCATTGTCCTTATAGGTTTCCTAGTCCTTAGGTTTTCATGCTTCAAGTCCCCAAGTTGGCTCTTAGCCTCTCATAGGGGTGATGTCATATTCACAATCCATAATAGGGTAAAAATCCATAATTTGAATCAAAAGAAATTAAAACAATATATTTAATAAAGAAGAAAAAGAAAACAAACCAAAGTTTTCATCTTCTTCCACCTTCAATGTCAAACTCTCTAGAAAAAGATCCAAGATCCCTCAAACCTAGAATTGAGAGAGTTTATACAATATCATCAATTACCTAACATGTGACACACTCTCATTGGCCACTTATTAAAAAATAATTTCCTAAAAATGATTAAAAAATAATAAAATGATGATTTCTAGTCGTGTGAGGTCCACTTAGGGCGGATGAAGTGCCATATATGCAATTCCCGAGGTAGAGGAGGCAAAACATCAAAGTGGCAGTGGGTGAATTCGAAATTGGTGTCATTTCAAAGTGGATTTCGAATCCATAAGTTGAATAGATGCAATTCCCGAGGTAGAGGAGGTGGAACATCAAAGTAGCTATGGGTGAATTCGAAATTGGTGTCATTTCGAAGTGGATTTCGAATTCATAAGTTGAATTTCGAAATCATTTTGAAATGACCCTCCAGCTTGGTGCAGTTGTCTTCAAATGACCATAACTTCTTCATTTCAATTCCGATTTGCAAACCATTTGAAGCATTGGACTCCCAAGCTTCGAAACAATATATAGTATGTATGCAATGGACTCCATAAAGTCCTCTAAATTTTTCCTCAAAGTCAGAATATATAATGCCATCAGATTTTTGAGTTCTAAATTTCCATGCATCTGAATCTTACTTCATGCCTCATTTCCCATGTTTTCTTGCCTTCTTTCTTACTCCATAATGGTCATTTCTCATCTTCTAAATGCATTATATCCTCATCTTGCCTTTCCTTATGGTCCATGAGTCTTGACTCACTTATTTCCTCATTTAGCCCTTTCTTGATATTTCAAAATCTAAAGTGATTCAACTTGCACCATTTTCTTCCCTTGAACCTGAGATAAGTCTCCAAAGTACAAATTAAACTCATGGCTAGGGCCTTAGCATTGATGTAGGTCAAGTTGGGTGATTTGAATGTCCCTTGGTGCACAAATCACATCAATATTGTGCCATATAGAGCACATATTTTTGGCTCCAATCAGTACTTGAGTCTAGAAAGAATTTAATTTCAGTTTCTATTTTAAATAAATCAAATTATTTAGTTTATTTCAATAAAAATGTTTTTATTAGAGAGAATGATTTATTTATTGGCTCAGATATATTGGTTGACAATTTTTTTCGTATTAATCCTATATCATTGTTATCTATTGTTGAGAATAATCATGTCTCACTTAAGAGGAAAGTACCTAGCACTAATTAGACTTATCTATGGCATCCACGCCTAGGTCATCTTAATCTAAATAGGATCCAAAGACTAGTCAAGTTTGGAACATTGCACTCATTAGTTCCAGAAGATCTTCTAAGATGTGAATCCTATATAGAAGATAAAATGACCAAGAACCCTTTTATTGCTAAAGGGGTTAGAGCCAAAGAATGTTTGGAGTTTGTGCATATTGATGCGTGTGGACCTTTTAATGTCCAAGCATGTGGAGGGTATAAGTATTTCATCACCTTCACAGATGATTACTCTAAGTATGGTTATGTTTACCTTATGCATATGAAATCTGATGCCTTGGATAAATTTAAGGAATTTAAGGCAAAATCGGAGAACTAGTTAGGTAAACACCTCAAGACACTTCGATATGATCGAGGTGGAGAGTACATGTCTAATGAGTTTGATTCTTTCCTTAAGGAGCATGGGATTATATCCCAGTTGAATGTTCTTAGTTTTCAACAACAAAATGGACTGGCAGAAAGAAGAAATCAAACTTTATTGGATATGGTATGATGAGTTTTTCAACACTTCCCACATCCTTTTGGGGATATGCCTTAGAAATTACAGGATATCTTCTTAATCTAATTCCATCTAAATCAATACCATTGGCTCCTATGGAGATGTGGATGGGACGTAAACCTAGTTTACACCATGTTCGCATATGAGGGTGTCCAGTACATGTGTTGAAACCAAAGGTAGATAAGCTAGAACCAAGATTAGAAGTTTATCAGTTTGTTGGGTGTCCAAAAGGAACTAGGGGTTATTACTTTTATAATCAAGTCAACTAGAAGGTATTTGTGAGTACAAATGTTAGATTTCTGGAAGATGACTATATGATGAGTAATAATGTTAGGAGTAAGTTCAATTTGAGAGATCTAGATAAGACTCCCACAACAACACATAATACTATGGATCCAGTACCAATAATTCATATTCTAGTACATTGGTACATCATCATAGTTGGAGGGTTATTGTACTACCAGATATATTAATGTATTTGGGAGTTTTTTTTTAGGCCATCCCAATGGAACATGAGATTGATCCCATAAATTATGATGAAACAATGAGTGATGCGGATGCACATCTTTGACAAAAGGCTATGGAAGTAAAGTTAGAATCTATACATTCTAATCAAGTATGGGAGCTTGTAGAAGCACCTGAAGAGATAAAACCCATAGGGTGTAAGTGGGTCTACAAAATGAAAATGGGAGTAAATGGAAAGGTCAAGACTTTTAAGGTTAGGCTTGTAGCAAAGGGTTATAGTCAAAAACCTAATTTTGACTATGAAGAGACCTCGCCAGTGGCCATGCTCAAGTCCATCAGAATACTCTTATCCATTGCAGCACATTTTGATTATGAGATATGACAAATGGATGTCAAGACTGCATTCTTAAATGGAAATCTTGATAAGAGCGTCTATATGATGCAACCAGATGGTTTCATATAAAATAGTAAAAAACATATGATATGCAAGTTGCATAAATCCATTTATAGATTAAAGCAAGCGTCCTGCTCATGGAATAAAATTTTCGATTAGGTAGGCAAGACCTTTGACTTTGATCAAAATGAGGATGAACCTTGTGTGTACAAAAAAGTGTAGGGAAGCATGGTGGTCTTTATGGTCTTGTATGTTGATGGCATTATACTCATTAGTAGTGATGTAGGGCTATTGTCATAAATTAAGATCTGGTTTTCTACTCAGTTCCAGATGAAAGATCTGGGAGAAGTATAGTATATTCTTGGGATTAAGGTCCTTAGGGACCAAAAGAATAGGAAACTAAGGTTATCTTAAACTACCTACATAGATAAACTTTTGGTCAAGTATGTGATGTAGGATTCCAAGAAAGGTTTGTTACCTTTAATGTATTAAATTCCTTTCTCAGGATCAATGTCCTAAAACACCTGAGGATAAATAGTGCATGTAATCAGTAGCCTATGCCTTTGTAGTGGGTAACCTTATGTATGTGATGCCACGTACTAGACCAGACATTTGCTTTGCAGTGCATACGGTAAGTAGCTATCAGTTTAATCTAGGTCTAGAACATTAGACAACTATCAAGCATATACTCAAGTATCTCAAGAGAATGAGGGATTAAATGCTTGTATTCTAAAGTGACGAGTTAGTACCTAGAGGGTACACATATTCATATTTCTAATTTGATGAGTATTCTCATCAGTCTACCTTCAGTTTTGTTTTTATTTTTCAGTGGTGTGGCTGTTAGTTGGAGAAGTGTGAAGCAATCTTGTATTGCTAACTCCACTATGGAAGCTGAGTACATTGCAGTTTCTAAAGTAGCAAAGGAAGCTATTTGGCTTAGGAAGTTCCTCATGGAACTTGGGGTTGTACTCTTAGTCGTACAACCTAGGATATTATTTTGTAATAATAGTAGGGCTATGACACAATCTAAAGAACCAAGAAACCATTGAAAATGTAAACATATTGAGAGGAAGTATCACCTGATTTGTGAGATAGTTCATAGGGGTGATGCAGTGGTTGAGAAGACACCTTCTACGGATAACCTGGCGGATCCCTTCATCGAGACATTGATAGGAAGAGTTTTTTATGGTCGTATAGATAGCATAGGTGTTAGATGTATACCTAGTAAGCTTTAGAGGTATGATGCTTTGAGGGCTAGTGAGAGGTCATTAGGATAGAGTCCTTAAAAGCATGACATGATGTAATAAACTCTTGGTTTTTATTATTTATTTAATAAAGTTCTAGTTCATTTTTATCTATCATTTTCCCTTACATTATATCTTGTAAGCACTTTGCCCTACATTTTTTGCATTGTATGTGACTTGGGTGCATTAAGAGTTGCATGGAAGATCCAAGTCATGGGTTCTTTGCAAATAGATGACTTGTTCACAGTCAGTTCATGGGTCTAGGCAACCCATTAGAGGCTATAGTGCACCACCTCCTAATCGGAGGGATAGTTGGTCTGGGCTATTGGGATGGGTTTTCCATGGTAAGTGCACTAGTATGTATGGTTGCACATTGGACAGGACCTATGGTGAGTTATGACTTAAGGCTATCAATTAGTCATGACTTCACCAAGTTGTTTCATTGTGTTGTCTTTCAACCTTGAGAGAATATTGAACTTGTGTTAAGGTTAGTAGTGGTGTAGACCCTCACTCGATCCATCGATCGACACGACTCGCGATTAAATATGTATGTGGAGAAAAAGTGTGATTTTCAAGTTTTGGAAAATCCATTCTCGATAAGGAATGGTTTTATTTGGAGTTGCTACTTACTTTTATTTATTTTTCATAGGGAAAACAAGTAAGAAAAAAACCCCTAAAAAGACTCCTAATTTTTTTTGGAAAAACTGTTTGCAAAAAAATTGGGTCCGGGGATTAGGTTACCTATCGGGAAGGTATGGTAAAGAGTGTAGCACCCCTCTAAGCCCCTAAAAATGGGTCTCTACTAAATAAGGTGAAACAGACATGACAATTAACTAGGAGATCAATGGATACCAAAAGGATCATAGTTAAAAAAAACAAGTCATGATAACGAAATAATAAACAAAGTGAGGGTGAGAGCGTACCTTAGCAACTGGTAATCAAGCGCTGTCATGAAAATAAGGTTAGTGTACAATGATAAGTATAAAACATCTCGCACAAAATCAATCAAAACCAAACAACATCGATTGCATAGTTCACTTGAATTATTTTCGAAAGAAAGGTTATGAATGTTGGGCCCCCACCAAAGCCCAATTTATTTTGTTATGAATTAATTCTCATAAATTCCAATATTTTAGAATTATGAAAACTTATTCATTTTTTTTAAAAAAAATTGAAACAAAAGTTTTGGAAATTTAAATTTGAAATTTGAGATTTTGAAGATGGCATTTAAAAAAAAAATAATTGGAAATCAGAATTTTTGAAAATTTTGATTTGAGACTTCAATTTTTAAAGAATGGGACTTGGAATTTTGGAAGTTAGTTTTGAGAATTAATTTTTTAAGAAATTAGATTTGGAAATTTTAGAAAACTATTTGAGAATTGTATTTTAAAGATTAAGTTTGGAAAATTATTTGAGAATTAAATTTGGAAAACTATTTTGAGAATTGAATTGTAAAGATTAAATTCGAAAAATTATTTTGAGAATTGAATTCTAAAGATTAAATTTGGATAACTATTTTGAGGATTGATTACTTAATAAACCAAAATGACTAGAATATAATAACATGAAATTAATTTAACTAAGAAACTAGAATTCTAAACACTCAAGAACTAAACAAGACTAATAAAAACAATAATTAAATAAATAAAAATAAAATAAAGCTATCAGCTTAGAAACACAAATATAATGACATGGTATTAATTTAGGCTAAGAAACTAAAACTCTAAAACACTCAAATTGAACATTTATGGATCAAAACTAAAATTGTCATATTTAAAACACGAGAACAATAACTTGCAATTGACTAAATTAATTAACTAAAACTTTTAAAACTCAACTAAATATTTATACATCCAAGTTAAAAGAAAATAACAAACTTGAAACACGAAAGCAATGATTTAATTGACTAAATTAATTAACTAGAACTCTAAAAAAAAAAAAAACTCAACAAAATCTTTTATTGATCAAAATTAAAAGAAAATGACAAACTTGAAATACAAAAGCAATGATTTAATTGACTAAATTAATTAACTAAAAATCTAAAAAAGCTCAACTAAATATTTAATGGATCAAATAAAAATTACTAAACTTAGAACATGAAAATTATAATATGCGATTAACTAAAATTCTAAACAAAAATAAACTAAAAATTAATGGACCAAAGGCTAAAAAAAAAAAAACTTTGAAACACAAAAAATTCAAACATGTGATTAACTAAATTAATTAACTAAAACTTTAAATTGACTAAAATAAAAATTTATCGATCAAAGACTAAAATATTAACAACCTTGGAACATGAAAATTATAATATGAGATTAACTAAATTAGTTAACTAAAATTCTAAAACAATAACAAACTAAAAATAAAATGGATCAAACTAACAAAGTTTGCATTTTTGGAACTTACCTTAGCACGCATGTTGACTTTTCTTTTTAAAAAACAAAAAGAACCTCCCTTACAACCCACTGTGTGCGTGCTGTGCACAAAGTGACCACTTCCTTCCTAGTTTCAATGCATGTAAGTCACTCTCATGGTGCATGGTGGAAGTGGGTGCAGCCCATGGAAAGTGCGTCCAAGTAGCCTCCAAAATACATGTTGTAGTGTGGTGTTTCTATTTAAAATAGGTGCAGCCGTAAATGCCATCCATAATGGAAATCCTTCAAGGCGGCATGGCATGTGCGTGTAAGTCTTGGAGAATGCCAATCTGCTGCGTGTGGGGACTCAAAGTGGCAGCCCCCTTCTCTATATTGATGGTGCAGTTGATTCTTCTCTTTTGAAGGCGACGCGTGTGCTCCAAGTGTGCTGGAAAGTGGTAGCCCACTTTCCCCAATGTGATCACTCCCTTTGTGGTATTCCTGACATACATTTTCTACAAGCAATAGTTTTTTTTTTTCCAATAAACAATTAGCGTATCAAGAACAGGTCCTACAGATTTGGCAAACTCCTCTGGCAAGGACTGTATATGTTCTGCACCTTTATGCTTTGAACAGAAGCCCTCACGTTTCCATGTAGTCACATCCCCCTCAATTCGGTCTGGCATAGATTTAAATTCACCCGGAGCCTCTCTATTTGCTATCTGATCAGTTATTACACTACCCATCTCAGAGCTCTCACTATCATTACTTAGATTTGTTGAGATATTAGGAATGCTTTCCTTATATCATTATTTCCTTATATCATTTAGTGTTTAGATATTAAGACAGTTAAGATATTATGAATATTGAGATATTAGGAATATTGAGATATTAGAAAAGTTGAGATATTAGGATATTAGTTGTTATTTCCTTATATTATTCTTTCCTTGTATCATCCTTTCCCATTCTTATAATGGTGATTACCCTCTATATATACTCTGTACATGAACAAAGAAAGTATGAATGAAAAACTACCATTCATCAATTTGAAGATGGTATTAGAGCCAGGGAACTGAAATCCTGGATATTTTGTCGTAAGGCCAACAATCGCCCCTCCTTTGCGAGAGAAAAAAAAAAAAAGTGAAAAAAGTACTATTGTTTTTCAATCTGAAGGTACTTTCAATCTAGGAATTATTTTGACTGAATCAAACTATGACGTTTGGTCACAACTCGTGGAGATGCATATTGCCGAACGGGAAAAACTTTCTTACATCCGAGGTAAGACAAATCTACCAAAAGAGTCAGAAGATGGATATGAAAAATGGTATGCTGAGAATCAAAAGGTGAAGAAATGGTTTTAATGTCCATGGGTCCAAAAATTATGAAGCGTTACTTACGCTTACCCACCGCTCAAGAAATTTGGAGTGCATTATCAAAGGCCTTCTATGATGGAAGTGATGAATTATAAGTTTTCACTTTGAATCAAAAAGCCTTCACTGCCAAACAAAACGACAGGTCTCTTTTTGAATATTATGGAGAGTTAACTGAACTTTTTTGCGAATTGGATCATCGGGATAAGGTAGTCATGAAAGACCCTAAAGACATTGCAGCATACCGAAAATCCATTGAACGACAACGGGTGCACATCTTTCTTGCTGGATTGGGTGGTGACTTTGAGCAAGTTCGAGGAGAGATTCTACGCAAAGATCCTCTTCCTAATTTGGAAGAATGCTATGCACTGATTCGACGAGAGGCAGTATGTCATGCTAGTATGAAAGCAGAATCTGACAACCCTGACACCTCAGTTATGGTAGTCTGACAACAATCAACCCAAAATTGGTAGGACCAATCCAAGACCAACCATCCTAAGACAGACCCTAATATTGATAAGTCAACCTTCAAATGCACTCACTGCAATAAGACTGGTCATACCAAGAGTCGTTGCTTTGAAATTGTGGGATATCCAGACTGGTCGGATCACAATCGTGATCAACGGAAGAAGGATTCCAAGAAAACCTCGACTGCAGCTATTACTGAAATAAAAACAGAGGCTAATGTTGATGAGAAAGCCTCTGCATTGATAGCCGCTATAGATTATGGTGGTAAGTTTTTAAATACTTCTACACCTGTTATTAATAATGCATGGATAATTGATTTTGGTGCTACAGATCATATGACTTTTGATTCTAGACAGGTCTTACCTGTTAGACCTTCCTCATAAAAATTTGTTTCCACAGCCAATGGTAACACAAGCCTAGTCATTAGGGAAGGATCCTTAACTCTTACTGATACTTTGAATTTGGATTCTATTTTAGTTGCTCCATCCTTAAATTACAATCTTTTGTTAGTTTCTCAAATCACTGCAGCCTTATCTTGTATTGTCATTTTTTGGCCTGAATTTTATGTTTTTAAGGACATCCAAACAAGACAGACGATTGGTTTTGGTATTAAGCGGGGAAAACTCTATTATTTGGACTTGCAGTCAAAGGATTCAAATAAGTTGCGACAAGCCTTGATGGCAAATGGATCTGAGGGGGAGAAGAAAAAGTCTAAAATCTGGTTGTGGCATCGACATCTGGGACACGCTTCCTTTGGTTATTTAAAAAAATTATTTCCTAGTTTTTTTGCAAAGAGTGATATTTCTGGTTTCCGTTGTGATATTTGTGAATTGGCTAAAAGCCATCGTGCTTCATTTCCATTAATTTTTTTATAAAAGTCCGTCTCCTTTTATGGTTATACATTCTGATGTTTGGGGCCCATCCAAAGTCCCAAACTTTGAGTGGTTCGCGTTGGTGTTTGTTACTTTTATTGATGATTGTACCAAAATGACATGGTTATGCTTGATGAAGACCAAAGATGAATGTGAACTTGTTGTTTCCAAAAATTTCATAAAATGATTGAAACTCAGTACAATGCAAAGGTTCGGGGTTCTGCGTAGTGATAATGGTGGAGAATATCAAAGTTTCTGATCTTCAAAAGTATTTGGAAGGACATGGCATCATTCATCAAAACTACTTGTTCCAATACACCCCAGCAAAATGGAGTAGCTGAAGGAAAAAATCAGCACTTGTTAGAGGTTGTTCATGCTTCCTTGATAGTAGCAAAAACACCGATATCTTATTGGAGAGAAGCAATCACATCTGCCGTATACTTGATCAATCGGGTACCTTCTAGCTCAATTAACTTAACACCTCTCCAAGCTCTTACTAATGTCGTAGTTGCCCCAACCGTCCCAAATATACCTCCTCGTGTTTTTGGTTGCGTGGCTTTTGTGCATCTACAAAAGCACCAATGCACTAAGTTAACTTCCCATGCATTGCAATGTGTGTTTGTTGGATATGCATTGCACAAAAAGGGATATCGATGTTACCATCCTCCAACTCGACAAATGTATATTACAATGGATGTGGTGTTTCATGAAGATTTGATGTATTTTTCATCTGAGTCCGAACTTTAGGGGGAGTACCATAAGGAAATTCAGACTCTTGATTATGATTTATCATATCTCTAAGGAAGATGAATCTGGACAATCTGAACTAGTGAACCAGGAAGTGGTGAGTTGGATATGAGTGGTCAACAATTTGGGTTCAAAGATGTCTTCACTGAAATACCAAACCAATCGTCGTCTGTGAGGGTGTTCTTAATTTGGAACCCGATCCATTCATGAACGGTTACCACATCGTCATAATAGAGGTATTCCTAAACCCACATATGAACCTGATTTGTCTACCAAAGTCAAATATCCCGATGAGCAACTATGTGTCTAAACATCGTTTTGTCTAAATCAAATAAGTCATTTGTAAGATCAATTATCTTACTGTAGGTTATTCCTAACAGGTGCAGGAAGCCTTAGTTGATCCAAGGTGGAGAAAGCAAATGGTCTTAGGTGGCCCGATATCCTCACCAAAGCTATCTCAAGTCAAGTATTCATGTCAAAAAATTTTGTTTTAAGGACCTTAAGGTTTGGGCGAGAGAAGGTGTTGTTCTTAAGTTAAATTAGCTAGTTGTAAGACATCTGCTATTGCACCCATATACGTTAAACGGGGAGTGTTGACCGGGAATATTGAATGCTTTCTGTATATTCATATTACTTTCCATAGTATATATCATTATTTCCTTATATTTCATTTATGTGTTTAACGATATTAAGAAAGTTAAGATATTATGAATATGAGATGGTCTAGGAAAAGTTGAGATATAAGATATTAGTTTGTTATTATCCTTATATTTCTTTCCTTGTTATCATCCCCATTCTTAGAATGGTGATTACCTTCTATATATACTCTGTACATGAACAAAGAAAGTATGAATGAAAAACTACCATTCATCAATTTGAAGAAGATTTTGGGTGCCTCTCACGAGTGCTCCATGATTACCAGCAGTTGAATTGTCAGATGTTGGCCAATGCGATGACTGCTTTGCAGTTACATGCTTCAAAGTAGACTCCACTCCAACCCTTACTTTAGCATGACTATTAGTCGTTAAGGGTTCCTCATTGGCAACTGGAGTTTTTGTTGTGCCCCTTTGGTTTAGTCCATCACTGGCGTTAACTTCCACTTCACTCCCTTGAGGTAGATGCACTCTATTTTACTCATACAGTTCCAACATTTGATTGCTAATCTCCTCCAACTGGCGTGGGGTGACATCAAATTCTTGCCACTAGACCACCTCATCATCAGATGGAAGCTTCACTTTGAGAAACTTGGTAGCAAGGAAAATGGCACCTGGTGCTATCTGGTCGGGCTTAAATTGTGGGCAGAGTGATATCCTCAACCCATCATTGACAAAATTCCATGCAACTTGAGCAAGAGCATCGCAGCTTTGAAATTTTATTTATTGCCTCAACAAGAGGTTTATATGGGTGGCGAACATTGAGGTCAAAACCTAAAGTTGTAGGTACAACCCTCTCTCCAATTAAAATTATCACTTTTTGTTGCTCATATAGTTTCTTCTGTTTGATCTTCAGAACAACAGTAGGATCCTTTTTATGAATTATTTCATAGGAAACAAGGATAACATCCTTCAATGGGCGTGGAGTCTCTTCAACCTTTCCTGCGAGGAGCATGCATATTGTGACAATGTTAATGTAGTAGAAAGTCTAAAACGTTTAATCATGTATACACTAATGATTGAAAATGTGACACAGAGAGCTAGAAACAACCCAAATGTCTGAAGTAGCCTTAGAGACAAAACCCTGGATTGATTTGTTCTGATTGTATTTGCAGGATCTTTCCCTTTCTCAGTCGACAACGCCCTTGATTGCATATTGATAACTCTCCGGTTTCAAAATTCAGTTTATGGGTATTCTGTTTTCATCAAGATCAAATCCAAAAACACCCCACCCTCTTTCTAATCTGAAACAATTCAAATTCTCGTCAATCATCAACTTTTCCCCTAAAAACTACCAAGCCCAGATTCCCAAATTGTATATCTTATAACCCAAACGGTGAAAAGGGTACGGGTTCCACCATATGGGTATTGGGATTACCAACTAAAACTCTTTGCCTTCAATGGAAAGAAATGTTTTAGAGATCAAGGCCAGAATCATATTAAATAGAAAAATTGAGTTCTTATCACAGGGGTGTTAGGCAAAGAGATATTTCCCAAGAATCAAATAGGTCTGGCACCAACAAACAGAGAGATAAAAAGCATCTAATAGACACCGTACCACAGAGACAGTGGTTTTAAGATGAATTAATGAGGGGGAAATTGGTACTTGGATCTTTCAATACTCAACATGAATTGCATCAGAATGGAGTTGAATGAGAAATGGACTGATCAAAGAGAGATGGTATGGTCAGGAATAAAGAGAGAGAGGAATTGATTACTACTCAAAAAGTGCTATTTGATAGCTTGTATTTAATCCTTTAAAACACTTTTGAGTAGTAGTTTTGGCCTTTTAACTCAATTGGCATGTTAAGGACCCTTGAAAGCAATTTTAATCACTTTGTGTAAGTTTTTGTGTTTTTGTCAGTAATTTGATCACCAAAGCAAGTCCAGATCGAGGAGAGTTATGAGGAATCTTGGGTAAAGCTTATAAGTCATTTGCCAAGAGTAAATCCGGAATGCAAGGAGAAAAAGTAAAGAGAATCTGCCATGAAGCATATTCTTGATGACAGTTGTAGCAGCCACTTTTGGAGCATTTTGAGTCCAATTGTTAATGCTCGATGCTATATACCATTTTCAAATATCGGAATCAACAACCAATGCTTCAACGGTGTGTAAATTACAGTGTGTGAAATTGAAGATAGCTCTCCCATTGAACAAAGCTTATCACCCCACCTTGTTCTGAAGAAAGCATTTACAAAGTGTCGAAAAATCACCCTATTTGCTGCGAAGTGAGTTCCGCCAGCCGTTTTTGTACAGTAAGGTATAATTTCCTTCTCTAAATGGTTGACAACAAACAGTCCTCAGCTATTCACTCTATTTACCGTTAAAGCTGGAAAGGCTGAGCGAACTCTCAAGTTGTTCGAGATACCAAACTGCGCAGCCCTACGAAGTAATAGCTTGTTGCTTGCAACGATGAGTTTCGATTTTGCAGCCCTTCTGTGAGTGCCTGTGCGAAATCTCGGCAGACACCATTTTCGTCTGAGCGATAAATGGTTCCTGGAGACATCCGAATAATTTAATACATCGACATGGAAGTATTTTTAAATACCATTAGATATGTGTTGTCTAAAATCCCAAAATACTCACTTGATAACCACCAATTCATATTCCTTAGCTGTTTAAGTTTAGTACAAAAAGAAAATATCAGTAATAATTAGTTTTGATATTATGTTCAATATACCTCTCGGAGCATGTTTCTCAGAGAGGAGGATCCTTTTGTGAATGTTTTGAGGTGAAGCAAGTAAAGTTCACTTCTTTGTATTGCCTTACTCTTCACTTTGTATTTTTATTTTACTAATTGATGAACTCTCTGAGGGAGTTTTCCCAGAGAATGAGAGGAAACATCACCTCTAGTTCTGGATGCAAAGGTATGTCGGGGAAAGGTTCGCCAAGTGGCAAGTAAGCAAAGTTTTGTGTTTTAGCTAATAATGGAAGCGGAGGAAGTGACAATCCTTTAGTGATTAGTGTCTATGTTTTTAGATGCATAACTTAAACACGCTTAAAAAGATCACTATGGGCCAACATCTTGGTAAGGCAGATGTGCATTTCAACCATTGTAACATGCACTAGTTTCCCTGCCTGCCTATTGAGAAGCGTGACTTATAGGGGTAGGATTTTCCATAGGAATAGCCAACACTTAGGTAGCTTTTTGGACTCCAAGAGACATCCATAGTTATCTCTTGCGAAGCTTTTGCGTCGGTAATCAAGGGTTAAAGATCACCTTAAGGTTAAGGGCTTATGAGAGGCTTAAACCAAGTTGTGCAAGTTGCCCAATCTAAGTGAGAAGAATAAAGTGAAATCTAATTGAAGGAAATGTATCTGTGACAACACCGGTTAGAGAAGTGACAGACGGTATATGTTGAAACTCTAACACGAGGAATATTATCCATCTGACCGGATCATATCTTAGAAATGAGGAAAACCAACCCAGTAACCTAATCTACCAAGGAATGTTTTCTCCTAAGTATACGTTCTGATTAATTGTTGTATAGTAGTTAAGTCTAAAATCATTTACGCAATCAAAGTTGTGTTTATTTCTTAAGCTAACTTGAAATGAAAACAAAGACAATCTTACTTGAATTGTATCATTGATAGGCTTGGTTAATCTTTCCCAGTGAACGATCCTAGAGCCTGCATTATACTATAGTAGCTTTTTCTTTGCTGACCCTAAGCACAGATTGCTTTTATGCCAATTCAACAAAATATCACCCACATTACCATTCAGATTTCATTTTTCTTAAGAAAACATGAGCTCAAAAATAGAGAAATAAAAATAAAACTTTAATACACTCCATCTTGTGTTAGTAGGTTAATCTTTAATTAGATTTGTTTATTTTAAAAAATGACAAAAAACATCTTTTTACAAAATCAAGGAGTTGAAAACCAAAATATATCTGGAGTCAACATAGTTCTGTGGACCTTTCGAGACCATACCTAAATATAAAGCTTGAAAAGTGACACCAAAGCTGGGCCTATAGTATATCTAAGGTATAAAGAAATAGGAAAAATATTTAATAGGCAGACACGTTAAAATGACCGTATTGGGATAAAGTGTCAAAGTTATTAAGTGATACCGAATGATTTTGAGCATATTAATTATTATTGTAATTTTACATCAACATGTTTATTTATCCCTTGATAATAATACTTTTATTCATTTATTAGACCAAAGTAGCATAAATGAATACATTTATATTAAAATTTACGTATTATGTGCTATTCTATTACATGTAAACTATTCCATTAGCATAATTCTTCATATTAACCAATATATAAATATTCAACTACCAATATGATTCTCATATATTATAGCAGTAAAATCAGTGAAATAATAATCTTTTAAAATTTAACTCTTTTAATAATGGAATAAGATCCAAGTTATTTAATTTGTTGTAATGAGCAACATAGTTTCTCTTGTAAACAATGTCTTTATTTTTTATTTAAAAAGACGTTAGCAGATAGATACTAGATTGTGTATGCCAAAAGTGGATACGAGCATGGAGGAAGTGCTTGTTTGTAAGTGTATACACCTCAGAGAAAAGAAATTCGAATTTGGAGCTTGAATATCATGAAGCATACACCTGAAAGTGAATCTAGCTAGTCACCCCAAAGGTCAGTCAAAACAATCTCAATGAATTCATATCAATGAGGACATGACCATATGAGTGCCACCTCGTGATGAGAATGTTGCCACCATCATGATTATAGTGCCCTCCTACAGTGCCACAAGACAACCAGCTAATTTGTGATATGAGAACCCTTTGTTCTTCTCTGTTCCACTTCCTCTACCCAATCTTTTCACGATGAGGATGGAAATCGTGACAGAATTCTTGTATGCACACATCAAGGAATTTGATAGGACCTGTTTAGTATACTAATAGCATTCAAAGAGGGAGGAGCTTTTCATGTAGATTTGCTATGAGGCTTAAAGTTATTTTCATTTTACTTTAAAGGATTTAAGGCCAAAATTTGGCTTATTATTTTTAAGGCCATAGGAGTATCCGTTCTTGGACTGATTTACAAGCTGAATTCCTCAAGAAATTTTTTTTCCCATATAGAACAAATGGCTTTGAAAGGCAAATTTCAAATTTCTCAGCTAAAGAGGAATGAGAAATTTTGATGATTGTTGGGGGAAAGATATATGTGGATGCTATAAATGCCTTGTCACCTCACATGGCTCTTCGATTAACTTTGTGGCATGATAGCGTAGAGCTATTTCTTCATCGCATGGTGTTATGTCGACTCCTCAATGATGCACAACTCCTCGAGACAATGTGTGGGTGGAGGAGATTTCAATAGAGCAAAAAATCCGCAGAGTGAAGCCTATCGAGATTTCTTGAGCTAATTTGTAGAATAAAGATTCAAGGGGTAGGGATTGATACTCAACAAAGGAGAAGTGGGAAGATGCCAGTCTCAACTGAATGCTTTCAATGCAAAGGCTGCGGATGTTATACTTGAAAGGAAGATGATGATATGAAAGCAAAGTTAACAGCCTATGACAGAAGATTGAGGAGCTGAAGCAAAAAGAATACATGAAGTGCAAGCTGTTCGGCTGAGCACCAGTGGCAACTGAAGCTGTTGTCCCAATTGTCAATGAATAATATGAACCATTTGTGAGGGACCCTGCAAATTTCAGAGCCTGAAAGCGAATGTTTACAGTATCAACGCAATGTTGTTGACCAATTAAAGCCCAATAACAATGCGGCGTTATGGAAATACCTTACAACTAAAAGTTGGAGGAATCATCCAAATTTTCATGGTAAGGCCAGACAATACTCTCTTGTTTGAGTACAACAGCGATCGGTAAGTTCACCACTCTCTACAATCTTCAAGTCAAATACACAAGCATATGGCTAATCTCAGCATAATGTAGTGACGGAGATTTGTTGAAATCTAATGAAGCACATCGATGCTGAATCAATCAAAGAATTGACAGAGTGGAGAGTATGCTTGAGAATAAAAAGGATGGATGGATGCAAAATAGTAGAAATGCACACCAAAAGTTTAGATACACAATCCAATATTTCAATATCAGGGCTTACAAATTTGTAAATACACTGCGAAGAAACAGGGAAGATTTCCTTCTCAACCTCACCAAAATCCAAAGCGTGTCCATGAAGTGGAAAGGCAAGAGGTATTCATCACAGGATGAAAATGTCAAAGCCTTGGCTTACTACTAAGGAGTGGTAAAAAAAATTGAAAAGCCAAACCCGAGCCACTTGTTGAGAAGAAGAAGAGATAAAGAAAGGGAAAGGAAAGTGAAGATAAAGAGGTGAGTGAGATCAGTGAAGAATATGTTATTCTGATTCAACAATGAATGCATTTCAGGAAGGACTCTGAAGAGAAATATGAAGAAATCAACTTCTCCGCCTTTTTCTCAAGCATTAACATGGAAAAAAGAGGACGGATTTAGAAATGCAGCTGAAATCCTAAGTATTCGAGGTGATAATATATCTAAAAATATCGCATATGTCTGATTGATTAATATACACATATATATCATATAATTCCTATCATACATACAAAGAGAGTGACTGTAAACAAGAAACCTTCTTGACTGAGCAGTAAGTGCAATCTTACAGATTGTAAGTCTCCTTTGAAGTTAGCAAAGACCCGGGGAATTGTACCATTTCAGCATTATTGGAGGAAAGGTATGAAAAAGCCTGCGTAGATTCTGGGAGAGACAAGTCTAGTAGAAATTTGCTTCCTCTATTCCGTCTATAACAGAGCAATTGGATTGAGATATATATCCAAATTCAAAGCGGCAGATTCACTCTATCTCTAGCAGATAGTATCAGTTTAAAAATTCAAAAGGGGTATTGAGGATGTTCTTGGTCAAAGTTGCTAATTTCTACTATCAGTAGATTTATTGTTCTTGATACAGATCCTACTTATAAAAGAAGCTAGATTTAGTTCCTACTCATCCTTGGACCATTTCTTGCACCTCAAATGCAATCATCAACTGCAGGAATGGGGCGTGATGCAATCTACACTTCTGGGACAACATGACACTTTGATCTGCCAAAATTTTTCATATAGGTCTGAAAAGCAAGACCACTCCGCGTCTATTATGACACTAATAAGAGTGAGGCTGTTCGCAGATTAAGAGTACAATCTTGGGCTTGTGCGAAACAATTTTTATGAGGACAGATTATTTCGTAACAGCAGTACTTGTAATCTCTGGTCTAGAATCAGAGAAGTATATGATCAGCTAGTGTATGCCAACATCAAATATGCGACAAGAATTATTTCACTGATAGCAAGTACTTTAAGTGTGCGATTGTTTGAGTGGTAAGAGTTGACTGAGTTCATCTTTGACAATAGACTCCTCTCTACCACACAAATGTATCGAGAAAATAGAAGAAGATTTCATATCATCGGCTATTCAATGCAGGGCTTCTCTTACAAAGCATATAGACCGATCGTGACTAGCTTGACTGAAATGTCATTCCAAAACTTCAAATATGCTGAAGTCGCCTTAGTCACCTGTAGAGAGTCTTTACATATGGAATCCTTCTTCCGTTGCATCACGATTGTGCAATATATCTTGAGACGATCAATCTAATCGTGGCACTTGCTCCTTAAGAATTCTTCTACTGACCAGTCTCAGAGGACTGATACGTCATCGTGGTGATAGAGTTCCCTCAGTAAGGCGTTGTAAGTATACAGGTTAATTGCAAATATTTGAAAAGCTATGAGTGCTGCTATAGTTTGTTACTCTTGTCATATATTTATGGAGGAGGAAGCAAAGCCAATCGTTCAACTTCAAAGAGATTGAATCCTTCATTTACAAGAGTTCTGTTGCGAGCTGAGTGCTGAAGCTACCTTCAAGCAGTATTATTTACCCTATATCTGATAGCCCTTGGGTGAGTCCTACTCAATCGCTACCAAAGGAGTCAGGATTATGAGTGGTTCAGAATTGAAAAGGAGAAGAAATTACTACCACGCCTCACTCAGGTTTGAGCGGTGTGTATTGATTATAGAAGTTGAATGTTGTAACTAGGAAAGATCATTTTTCCATTGCCCATTTATTGACCAAGTCTGGAGAGAGTCTCTGGACATCCGTTCTAATTGCTTCTTGAGCATGGTATTCAGGGTATTTTCAAATTGAAATTGATGTGGCAGATCAGGAAAGATCACCTTTTACATGTCATTTGAACATATGCGGGTTACAGGAGAATGCCTTTTTGGTTTATGCAATGCACCTGCTACATTTCAAAGATGTATCGTGAGTGATTTTTATGATAAATGGTTGGAGCGAATTATGGAGGTTTTCATGGAGACATTCACTTATATGGAGATACATTTGAGGATATGCTTAGTTAATTTGGAAAGCAGTTCTTTACAGATGCATATTGAAAAGACCTAGTGCTCACTAGGAGAAATGTCATTCTTTATAGGTACGTCATAAGGGCGAATTCGTCCTTCCGGCCATAGTCAATCTCTTGAGAGAAGAGGCATGTGAGATGTTGATAAGCAAGAGGTGGGAGGGCTATGTGGTCAAAGGAAA
>JBAPGN010000244.1:0-27360 GCA_037355405.1 Vitis amurensis | reverse complement strand
TATCCAATAGGAATTGTCTTTTCATGAATTCCAATGATCAGTTAAAATAGAAGAGATTGTAAAGAGTATTCACACGAATGATTTAAAATGACATTAAATCTAAATGGAGTTCCTCCGAGAATGAACTCCCGGGAACAGGTAGAGTTATAAATTAGTCATTGAAAAATACTGATAAAACGTCGTATAAAATAAGGAACTTTATGTTTTCAATTGAAAAAAAAAGATTTCTTGCTTCTTCCCGATTATTTTTGTTTCTTTACAACGACAACAAATTCTTATATTATCGATTCTTAGATTTGTTCGAACAAAACATCAATCCGCGTTGACGTTCGAATTGGATATTTCGATCAAATTGAAGGTAAGCCTATTGTTATTTCTGGTATCTACGACATGTTAGTTTCTAGGGTCCGGACTCGTTGTCTTTCAAATTGTTTTTTCTCATTATGTAAATAAGGTTAACCGAAAGATAAAATGAACTAGCTTGTTTTTATAGGCAATAGGTAATTTAATCGTTGTTGTTTCAAAGTCAATCTATTCAACTTCGTCTAGATAATATTTTTCCTTGTTCACTAATAAATCGACTAATTAAACTCATGTTTCTATAATCAATTCGATCCCCCGATTGGATCGGGGGCAAACGCCTACGAAAAGATCGCTTGGATTTAAGAAAAGGTCGCTTGGATTTATCCATGGTTTGTTTTATTCCTTATCCCGAAAATCCTATTCGTTCGGATCAAAAATGAATTAGAATTCAGAAATAGGATTTGGTTTATTTCTATTTAAATATATGTTATATATAGTATATATTTTTTTATACTCTAATTTTATTACTATATTATTTTTACTGTTCCTTGGAAGGGTGACACACAGGCCCTCGGTTCGATCTATTTTTTTATCTCCCCATGAATCGTATGTTTATAACAATAGGGACAGAATTTTTGCAATTCCCAATCGACCGGCGTATTGTGTCGATTTTTTTCAGTAATATATCTGGAAATGCCTGTTGATTCCTTATTAACACCGTCTCGTACACAACTAGTACATTCCAAAAGAACCCTTATTCGGGCATCTTTACTCTTGGCCATGAACCTCCTTCTGTTTTTTTTTTTTTCATTCAAGTCTTCTATTTTCGATCCGAAGAAAGTAAGGAAAAAAAATAGAAGTTGCTAACTCAAAACCAATTATGATATGAAGGATTCGTTGTAATCAATATCAATAGAGTAATAGTAAATAATAAGTAATTACAATGATTTCTAAACTATAACTATATTTTCTAATCGCAGTACAGTATTTAATTTAAGGATCTTGTATGATACTCTTGCACTAGACCAACATTTACATTTACGTTTTCCCTCTATCTTAATTTGATTCGAGTCTGAACCCGAGTTTCGCTGAGGTTAAATCCACTTTTATTCTTTCTCTTACTCCTCCCTTATAAAATTTCTAAAAAAGAGAAAAAAAGAGGAGGGGGAAAGGAATTAGTCACAGATATTTTGATTGTATCTCTAATATTCTTCACCCCTTCTCATGTTAATTAAAAAAAGGGAATGTCAACGCATCCGGGAATAAACGATTAATCTCTATCAATAGACCTGCTAAGGACCCGAACCATATAGTACTTAGTACCGGTGCCCGTGGAAAGATATGTTTTTAGATCTCGCATTTAAAAATCCTCCTTATTTATTGTAATACATAATGGTAATACATATATGATCAGATGCATATGGACCACTTGTATTTGTACACAGAATTCCCGATTCAAATTGAAGATTCGCTAGATAAGATTTTCTTTTTCTTAAAACAGAAAAAGAAGTTTCTTTACTCCTGAGCATTCCCCAAAAATATTCATTTATTTTTTATTTCATTTTTAGGGTGGGTTTCATATTTAATATGTATATAAGTCTTTTTTTTGTTTATGTTAATATATATATATATATGAAAAAAAAAAGAAGAAATGGGAAGAAAAAATTGTGTATATCAATGGAGGAAATAAGGATGTGGAAAACAAGACAGGGATTCTCTACAATGACACTGTAGACCAATTGAAAGGGATGTAGCGCAGCTTGGTAGCGCCTTTGTTTTGGGTACAAAATGTCACGGGTTCCAATCCTGTCATCCCTACCTATTACTTCTCCTCTGAGCAGTAACGAAGAATCAATTGAGATCAATTAAAATTGGATATACATAATTTTTCATTTTATGATACTATAATAGTATATGCATACAAGATGTGTTGGAGTTACAAAAAGAATCCTTTTCTTTATAGTCTTATCTATTGTGATAAGAAAACGCTCTTAGTTCAGTTTGGTAGAACGTGGGTCTCCAAAACCCAATGTCGTAGGTTCAAATCCTACAGAGCGTGATTCCGTTTTTGTTAGTTGGAATTACACTGAACTAACTTCACTAACTTGAACAGCAATCTGAATTTGACCTCCTGTGGATTAAAGAATAAAGAAAAGAGGAGGTCAATCAAAAAAAGAGATGTTAATTAATCAAAGGTCCAACTGATCACCACGTCTGTATTGTAAATATGCAGTTACGAATAATCCAGCCAAAGTAATAGGAATTAGACCTAAGACGATTCCAAATAGAAAAACTTCAATCATTTCATTTCAATTTGTTTGAAAAGGGGAAAAGAGAGGTAATATCTATCCCTAAATCTTAATCCGAATTGCCCATGAATCGCAATGACCAAGAATTGGCAATTGACACGGTAAGGAACTCATAGAATACATGGAATCTCACGGAAAGGTTTCTCTTTATGAATTGTTTATTCGATTAATTTCAAATAAGTCGTATCTTGCTTAGACCAATAAATAGGACTGAGGTTATAGTTGAAGCCGCTAGTAGAAAACCGAAATAACTAGTTATAGTAGGCATGAAGGAGCTAAATGAAATATGTTCTTTATTATACATATGTTTATAAAGCACTTACCTAAGTTTCCATTTTTGCGAGATACGAGGATAAACAAAAATACCAATTGAAAGAATAAGTTCAATTGACAGTTTTTGATTCATCAATCAATTATTATAGGCGGCACTAACAAAGATAGAGTGACAGAGGTATAAAAAGAAATCGATTCATTATCTGTGGCATCTACCCATACCGTGATTCCGAATCAACAGACCTAATTTCCGAGATATGGCAACTCTTGAGTAAACTAATAATAAAATAAGAACTGTGCCGTGTAACTTCATTCACAAATGAAACTTTCTTTGCGTCACTATGAAACAAAATTAGAAAATCATTTCTATTTTGATCATTTCTTTTTTAATTGTATCGAATACATTTTCTATTTTGGAACGAAGAGTGCCCTTATAACAATAAAATCTTTTCTTTTACTTTTTACTTTAATTTTAACTCATTAGATTCAATAGTAGGTTCATTCACATAGTATCTCGAATGAGAAAAAAAAAAAAGATATCGCACGATCAGATCACTCGAAAAAAGAAAATCTGTATTTTGGTTCAATTATATTCTAAAAAATTCCTATTATCTTTTCCTTTATAGGTTCCACATTTTGTCTTTCCATATTATAACTTCTAGTTAGGTAGTTAGGTCAAGAAAGAACCCTTAGATCTAATACAACAATGCGTGCTTCGCGAATATTGATTGTTCCCATTATTTTATTCATTGTTCTCTTTCTTTCATCGAATACTATCTACTACTGTTACTTGTTATTGGATAACTAAGAAATTCTTTAAAATGAAAAAATAAAGATTCAAAAAAAAAAACCTCTTCTACAACCACGAAAACGAAAAGGCGATTTCTAGATTTCGTATCAATAAAATTGTGGGAATATGATAATCTCTTTCATGAATTATTAAAAAGAAATTTGTCAGATTCACATTTATTTTACCTGATCTTCAGTTTCTAGTCCGAAACCAATAGTAGAGAGAAACCCTATACTACAGGAATTTGAGAGATTTTCTATTGAATGGCACATGGTTCTACATTGATAAGCAACAAGAAAGGAAGAAAGAACTTTTCTAACACTTCATTTCGATACTGATTGAAATTGCGTTGCTGTGGCAGAAGAAGGATAGCTATACTGATTCGGTATACTCTAAAGACACCCTCGGTACAATATTGACGATCTCACAAATATCCATTTTCAGTGAATTTCTATTTACTGATCTCATCTTTTACGAAATCGATCGTCCTTTGACTGTACAAGAATATGTGGAGCTGGGCATGTCTGGAAGCACAGGAGAACGTTCTTTTGCTGATATTATTACCTGTATTCGATACTGGGTCATTCATAGCAAACCTATACCTTCCCTATTTACTCGACGAATTAAGGGGGTTGGTTATTCGTCAGCACGGGTTTTGCTTCCTCTTCTGGTATAGGTTTGGAAGTCCTCGGCCAAACGAGTATTTTACAGAGAGCCGACAAGGAATTCCATTAATAACCGGCCGTTTTGATCCTTTTGTTCCGGGAGGAAGAGCCTCTCATCATATTGCAGCAGGGACATTGGGCATATTAGCGGGCCTATTCCATCTTAGTGTCCGTCCGCCCCAACGTCTATACAAAGGATTACGTATGGGCAATATTGAAACCGTCCTTTCCAGTAGTATCGCTGCTGTCTTTTTTGCAGCTTTTGTTGTTGCTGGAACCATGTGGTATGGTTCAGCAACTACCCCGATCGAATTATTTGGTCCCACTCGTTATCAATGGGATCAGGGATACTTCCAGCAAGAAAGATATCTAAGAGTTGGTGCTGGGCTAGCCGAAAATCAAAGTTTTTCAGAAGCTGGGTCTCAAATTCCTGAAAAATGAGCTTTTTATGATTACTTCGGCAATAATCCGGCAAAAGGGGGATTATTCAGAGCGGGCTCAATGGACAACGGGGATGGAATAGCTGTTGGATGGTTAGGACACCCTATCTTTAGAGATAAAGAAGGGCGTGCACTTTTTGTACGTCGTATGCCTACTTTTTTTGAAACATTTCCAGTCGTTTTGGTAGACGGAGACGGAATTGTTAGAGCCGATGTTCCTTTAAGAAGGGCAGAATCGAAGTATAGTGTCGAACAAGTAGGTGTAACTGTTGAGTTCTATGGCGGCGAACTCAATGGAGTCAGTTATAGCGACCCTGCTACTGTGAAAAAATATGCTAGACGTGGGTGAAATTTTTGAATTAGATCGTGCTACTTTGAAATCCGATGGTGTTTTTCGTAGCAGTCCAAGGGGTTGGTTTACTTTTGGACATGCTTCGTTTGCTCTGCTCTTCTTCTTCGGACACATTTGGCATGGTGCTAGAACCTTGTTCAGAGACGTTTTTGCTGGTATTGACCCAGATTTTGATGCTCAAGTGGAATTTTGAGCATTCCAAAAACTTGGAGATCCAACTACAAGAAGACTTTTAGTCTGATACAACATTGCTCTTGATCTACGACCATCCTCTATTTTCTTTTTGTGATTTGACATAGGGTACCAGATAAATCTTGATTTGAATCACCGCCTTTTCTTTGACTCTTGCTCTTTCTTTATCCGGGAGATGGTCCCAAATAAACAGGTATGGAAGCTATAATTGTCAACCACGATCGAATATATGGAAGCATTGGTTTATACATTCCTCTTAGTCTCGACTCTAGGGATAATTTTTTTCGCTATCTTTTTTCGAGAACCGCCTAAAGAAAAAACTAAAAAGATGAAATTCTTTTTCATTATCTCAATTTCAGTAATGAGCCCCCCAATATGGGGAGGCTCATTACTTCAACTAGTCCCCGTGTTCCTCGAATGGATCTCTTAGTTGTTGAGAGGGCTGCCCAAAGGCGGTATATAAGGCGTACCCAGTCAAACTTAAAAGTAAACCTGATATAGAGATGGCGACTAGGGTTGCTGTTTCCATTATTATAAAATGGAATTTCAAGACCACAAAGGATCTATGATAAGATCGTTTATTTACAACGGAATGGTATAAAAAGTCAACAGATCTCAATGAATACAATAGGATTTATGGCTACAAAAACCGTTGAGGGTAGTTCTAGATCTGGTCCAAGACAAACAAACTACTATAGGGGATTTATTGAAACCGTTGAATTCGGAATATGGTAAAGTAGCTCCTGGATGGGGAACTACTCCTTTAATGGGTGTCGCAATGGCTCTATTTGCGGTATTCCTATCTATTATTTTGGAGATTTAGAATTCTTCCGTTTTATTGGACGGAATTTCAATGAATTAGATCCAAAAGAACCACGAGGTCCTCGCCTTTTCAATACAAAGTGAATCATTTAGGGCTCGGATTTCTAGCCCATTCTATTTTGGTAGTTCGACCGCGGAATTTCTTTGTTTCTGTATTTCCGGAATATGAGTGTGTGACTTGTTATAATTGATCCTATTGATAGTAAAGAGAATGGGTCTGTCATCTTGATAGAGATGGTTCTACCTCGTCGGATATTCATTCTAGTTTCTGGAACACGGAATATATGAAATAGATCACGAAATATTTGAACTATGATTTATACTTAATATTCAAAGAGTTAGAAGTTATAAATCGAAAGATTTTTATTCTTTCAAACTCCTGTTTATGCTTATTTTGACCAAAGGACAAATGTTTCTTTGGATTTTGAGTCATTATATTTATTCATTGAATAAGTGATGATCCAACGGTTCTTACTCAGGGAATCTTTGGGCTTAGCTTGAAGGTTTTATGGAATCATCGTGGTTTGAGTATGAATCTGAGGTTTCAATCGATTCATAGGGTCTTAACAAGAGAATTCCTACCAATAATAAAGAAAACAATACAATAGTCAAACCGCATTACACACAAATCAAAATAACAAATAAAAAAAAGAAATAGAAATAGGAAAAGAGAAGATTCAAGAGGCCTGTAACGATCAACATAAAGACGAATGCGCCGACTTGTTGGCATTATCACCACAAAGAAGAGCTTTCGGATTTTTATTCTTTCGTATCTTCATAGAAGATTGAATCAGAGGATTAAGAAGTTTCAAACTTTCTATTACATATCCGTTGCAACCAGTATTTGGGTCTTTCTGCTTGAGCTGTACGAGATGAAATTCTCATATAAGGTTCTCAGAGGGGGAGCCCCCTTGGTTTACCTATCTCAATAAAGTCTATGATTGGTTCGAAGAACGTCTCGAGATTCAGGCGATTGCAGATTCTATAACTAGCTGATCTACGACCAACCTCCTTCCTGCCTCTTCCGCTTTCAGGCAAGGGTCGCTCCTCTGAAGGGAGAGTTGAGCGGAATCAGGCATAGATATAAAGTAATACAAACAAAGAAGCCCGCCGACGACCGGCTAGCCCTTTCGAGCTCAGCTGACCCCTTCTTGATTCAGTTTTTTCCCTATTTGAGATAGATGAATGAATGGAACTTTGATCCCCGGTTCCTGCTTGGTCAATTCCTGGAAGGCCCCTATTAATGTAATGATTGAACAATCAAAGTGCGTTTGCCGCGACTACGAGCTGCCAGTGCGCCTTTCTTTGGGTCGCTACGCTCGGGGTCGAGAACTGGTTCAAAAGTAGAAGGTGGTCCAAAAAGCTAACGCGAGTTTTCGAACGACTTTCCCCTTTTTTAACCTCACTGAGATAGGCTTTTACCCGAACCATTTACCCTTGTTCGGGAGGGAGAAGTTGATTCATTCAATGGAGCTTTATTTGTTTGATCTAGTAAGGGGGGTGTTAGAAATAAGCCACCGCCCGACGAAACAGCGGTTTACAACAGAGCGATCCGGGACATCGAGCGAAGAGCTCCAATGCGCGTATTCGGAGCTACGCGGATGCCGTAGTCGCAGAAGCCGGATCAACATTCATGACAACGGCATTCTGGGAAACTGTTGGGCCAGCCACAATTGGTCTAATGTCTGGGTGCGTATGGCGGTACACTGAGAGCACCTTTCAAGTCGGCTGACAAAGAAAGAAAAAAAGGGTTTCGTCGTCTTTTTCCCGCTTTCACCTTCGATTGCGAAGGGATTTGAGGCCGGTTTTTCAAATCGCTTCTCTCTCTCCGGCGAGGTTTGAACTTCGCGTGGTGGGAAGGCCTTCGCGATTCGCTCACCGTCCAGCAAGAAAGTGAAGGGGAGCGGACCAGAAGTTGGAGGACGCTGCAGAAGCAGAACCGCGTGATTGATCCATCTGTGCTATTTCCTAATTGAGCAAGTTGGATCCCTGATCTCCCGACCACCTCGAGCCCCTACCCAAACTATTTAATAAAATCAAAGCTGACTAAGCAATCGCTCCTTTTTCTTATTAAGCATAGGGATTGGATGTTAATAAATGAAAGACATAAACATCTATTAGAAGGCAATCCCACGGGGATTTCCTATCGATTTTCCGTGGATAACATCCATTCTTTCTCGCTTTCGCTCTTTCTCCAAAATCCAATCGCGAGGGTTTCCGGGCATCGAGAAGCAAGTGCCGGAATCGTAACAACACGTCCCGAACCTCCGAGACGAAAGATAAAATGCTCCGCGGGACCTCGTTTCAATGTCGGCGTATTTCGTGCCGGTTAGATCGTCGCCATGAATATCCATCCACTATACCATGAGCAGATCACGGGCATTATCACAATCTCGGTCAATACGAACTGTGCGCCGATTCTCTCGTGCATCGCCGTTCGCAATGGTATGGCATGATGGTCTGAATCCGGGGGAGAATCTTTTCTTCTATAGATACAAGACATTACGTTTTGCTTGCTCTAAAAAAGATCTTATCCGTGGGCGTAGCGACGTTTTTCAATTCTTTCACCGCGGTCTTAGTAGCGTTTAAAAACGGAAGCCGGTTAGGTTTAACTTTGGAAACGCGCTAAAACAGGCCTATAGGTTCGCCTTATAATAGAAGAAAGAGTCTCTAATTAGATAGAAGTATATATAATTAGGTGCAGCATCGTCTGAAGCATGAACAGAATCACTCTTTTGTTCCGAGGCCTAAGCGAGTTAAGGCGAGTTCTTTTTTTTTCAAAAAGCGGTCCTTTCTCTTTCCCCGGAACGATGACTCGCTGTTCAAGTACTGTGCTAACTATTCTAGGAGGAATGCCCGCCCTCTCGGACTACAGTCGCTTTGGTTGTTGAGATCTCGTGCAAGTTTAGGTTGTTGGTTGTATTGGCTGCAAGCGAGAACGTGGCGCTTTTAGGTGTGTGTTGACTCAATCGCACTCTCGCGTCATGTAAATGTCCGTATGTAGATACGAGGTGGGTGGTGATTGGACCTCCATGGCTGAATGGTATGCGCCAGGTGTCAACGAATGAATGAAAGCTATGATCGGTACCGCGATAAGATGAATGGTCTTCGCTCTGATGTCTCAAGCCGCATAATAGAAATTAGATAGGCGAAAGCAAGCCAATAGTCCAGTCTGTTCTCGCCCTATCGATAGAAGCAGGTTTGCCTTCCAAGCTCAAACCATTTGAAACTGAATGCCTACTTTATTCTTGTTTATGATAGACAGTGGTATTCCCTTCTCGCCCTGTAAATAAAGTAGAGGGAGAGAACTGGAAGAGCGAAGGAAAAAGAGCAAACGGTGGTCGTAGATCAACGGAGAAGAATGGCTGACACCGTTTGACTGCCTTCGAGACTTAAATATATACCCAAGACGGTCTAACCCGCGCGGACTCCCAACCGAAGAGGCGCTAAGAGCTGCGGACTAACGGCGAGACGTGAGGATAAGAAAGTCGCCGACTATATATATAAGAGGACGAGCATAAAAAGGTACTGCAAGACAAGAATAGGAACTCGTCCCTTTGAACAGTAGACGAGAGGTGTCTTAGACCTAAGAGGAATAAGAAGCTGATCGCTGGCGATGACTTGGTGAAGGGAATCTAATGAGCAGAAGTTCTCCAGGAACCGGTATCGACGACGTCGGAGCCAACGAGTTTCAGTCGAGAGAGAACGAGTCTAAGGGCGGCTATGAAAGGAAGGGACTTTATACGGCGGTAGGCTATAGTGAACGCAGACCCC
Source organism: Vitis amurensis (assembly GCA_037355405.1). NCBI lineage: Eukaryota > Viridiplantae > Streptophyta > Magnoliopsida > Vitales > Vitaceae > Vitis > Vitis amurensis. The sequence goes on along the minus strand of JBAPGN010000244.1, from coordinate 17,440 downwards.
CTGCTTTAATAGATGAGATCATGACTAAAAGACAGATTGCCGAGAGAATACGTGTTAGATGTTGCTGTGCTGAAGCCCATCAATGATAACTATGGAGCACATAATTGAGGATAGCGCCGCCGTTGTTCTGAGGAGCGCCTAGCGTAACTGGCTACTCTGTCTGCACACGTGGTAGGTCGGATATGTGGAACTAATTACGGCATTTTTGCGCATCGAGAGAGCTGTCGGTAGGGTTAGGGTTGAGTCCACGTACCACATAAGATATATCGTTGAGAGATGCCTTTGGTGGTGGTAGTAGACAGGGAGATGACGCATATGTGGGGTCCGCGACTTGATGGCTCTCCGAATCAGGTTTGTGGTTCAGATAAAAAAGGTAATGACTAGCTGCGCAGATACAGGCTGGTAGTAGTGTATGAGTAGTGAGCAGCAGCAGTACTGTGGAGCGGTTTCGTAGGTCGAGGGGACAGTGAGATAGTGCAAGGCCGTGACGGTGGACCTGCCCGCTATGGCTGTGACTCGTATCAGGGCTGACTGTAGCGGGAAATCCACACTACTCGGTCGGCCTAGCTCGGGTGTGGTGCGTTCAAAGCGGTGAGAGTCTAAGATCCTCGCGACTGCGCTGCCAGTGAGCTATGGGTCCGCACGTATGCGGCTCGTGAGGCGGCTCCCTTTGCGGCACTGCCGGGGCGGGACGCCAGTCTAGACCCCATCGACACGAAAATTTATTTGGGGGCTCTTCACTAATTGGGGGTGCAGGTTTGTGAGAATTGCTTCAAATTCCTCACCAAAAACTCTTTTCTGACACTTCTCATCCCACACAAACTTGGCCTCTTTACCAGAGTTCACAAAGAGGTTCTTGAAGATTTTGAGAAATCCTCAACTGAACCTCTATACGAGACCGGCATGTCCTAAGGAATTTGCCGGTAATTCCCTTAACATTTGTGGGAGGTGGCAACTTATTAACACATTACTCCCACCTTTGCCATTAACTACCTCATCCATTTTGTGGAGATGATAGTCCTACAGACATCCTTTTGTAAACCATAAAATGCGGCACTTGTCTCCGCATTTTAGCACTAGGTCTTTTCGTCATAATTTCTGTGGAGAACACTTCTACAATGCACATACAAACACTCCTCATAAGAACTTCCATAATACAGTGATGTCATCCCAATGAATATACTGTCCATGATGGCGTTCCAACCATATCACTGAAGATTGCTCTAGGCATACATCGTTTTGGGAAGGTTGCAGGAGCAGTTATGAGACCGAAAGGCATTCTCTATAATGCAAAGTACCAAAGGGGCAAGTGAAGAAGTTGTCTTTTCTTGGATCTATCTCAAGTCAAAATTTTTTTGGAAGTAACCCTGAATACCATCCTAGAAAACATAGAAAGGATGTCCTGAGAGCTCATCTCAAGGACTGGTCCATGAAATGTCATTTCCCTAGTCATCGTGAATTCAATCTCCTATAGTCTATACACACCCTCCATCCTGAGGTAGGAACGTGTAGAGAATTCCTCTCCCTTTCTCATTCTGGATATTAGTAATTCCAGATTTCTATTGGGACTACTTGGGGGGACTCACCCACAAGCTGTCCAGATGGGATAGTAATGATCCCAGCTTGAAAGTAGCTTCAAAACTTCACTCCTCACCAGTCTCTTGTCATGTGAGGGATTCAGACCTCCTTTGGGGTTGCCATCACTGTTTTTTGCATCTCTCTGCATGACGTAGATGTGGTGGGTGCAGATCAAGTTAGGGCTGAATCCTTTTCAAGATCAGTAAATTTGCATTCCATGGCTTTCTTGTCATTTTCTGAGCGAATGCCCAAAGACTATCCTCTTGATCACTAGTGATGAGTTGAGGAAACCAACACTGGACCATTTCTCGTCTTCCTGCAAGTATGCATAGCTTCAAATCCACAGGAAGTGGCTTAAAATAAGCTTTGAGGGTCCTTACACAGCAATCCTTGTGAAAGTCTCTTTGGTTGAAGCAGTGGTAAGAATCTCTTCCCGTGTTCTCCAGGAGAGCATTGATGGCTAGCACATCAGAGGTTCGCAGGAACCCAGATCTTCAATCCTTCCAAGCTTTTTCATCTCAAGCTCTCCTCTAAGTCTTTAATGTCATCATGTGCTCGTAGAGACCAACGTGTTTGATTTAAAGCCACCTTACTCAATCCTTCCTCCTCTCAGGTGCAGAAATGCCTCTTACTAGGTGGAATATATTTTAATTCCGACAGGTCATGTTTCCAAAATGTGAGTTGCATCACCCGCCCCGTTCCTACAACCTACACAGATAGCATTGGGGTAGCTAGGAAAGGCCGTCCCTAGGATGATTGGCACATAGATTTTCTTCCTGACAGTGGAATTCAGTATCAAGACCCCAAAAAAATCCACAGGATAGTCAGAATTTGTCCCTTGAAACTGAAGAAATAAATATTCACTCCTTGGGAATTTTTGACCGACCAATTCAGCTAGGAGAGGGTCATGGGTTGTAGGCTTCCAAGTCCTGCCAAGTGCCAGTTAGCTTTATACCACGAAGTATTGGGAGCAAATTCACACTTGCCCCAAGTCTAGTAGCTTTTTCCACATGTGTCCCTTCAGTTGACTGAATTATGTGGGACCATCCTGGTCTTTATCTTTAACCTGGGGACTTACTCTCTGAATGATAGCACTCCAACCTTTGCTCAAGATGGGAATGCATTTTCTTTGTCACTGTAAGCCTCTCTTAGACGTGTGCACCAGCTCCTTTAAAAACCTCTTGCATTATGTTGGGACGACTTGCTTGATATATTAAGTAGGGTAAATGTTCCACCTTCACTTGTCTCAGAACTTCAGAATTTCTGATGAATTCTTGATTTCTTTCTTTCCATGTAAAGCTTGAGGAAAAGGGGGAGGCATATGTTTCTTCATCATATCCTCCTTAATCACTATCCTTGGTTCTTCTTCAATGCTTGATTTGGATGCACTTTTCTTCCCACTCTTCTTTTCTTGGTTATTGCTCTCTTTAATCAAGGGTTTCTTTGACATGAGTCTTCATCATGCCCCATGTTAGGCAAGGGTTGATCAACCTCCTTCCCACTCCTCAAAGTGATTACAGCTTTGACCTCTCTCAAATTTGAAGACTCACCATCTTGGGTTTCAACTTCATGAACACCCTTGGGATTTTGGCTTGGTTGAGAGGGGAACTTTCCCTTCTCATTCACTGTGTTTAGGTTGGTAAGCCTAGAGATGGAGTACTGGATATTATCTATCTTCTGAGATAGATCATTTTGCATCCCCTCCATTCTCTTAATTTGAGAACTCTCAACGTTTTCAATCTTTTGATGCAATTGGGAGTTGATTGCCTTTTGTTCACCCACAAAGTCACCCATGACTTTGCTCAGGTTTACAATGGCTTGCTCCACTGAAGAGGTTTGTTGAGGGACTTGGGTTTGGCTTTGTGGTTGGTATGGAGGTGGCCTTGGTTTCCAAGAAAATTTGGGTGGTTTCTCCAGCTTGAATTATAGGTGTTTCCATAAGATGCACTGTTGTTGGGCCTAAATTGCCCCACAACATTGACTTGATCACCTAACATCTCCCTCACGGCTGGCATGGTTGGGCACTCATCTACCACATGATCACATGATTGGCAAATGGTGCATGGCATGACATGGACTTGGGTATCGGAAATGGCTTGGACTTCATGCTTCTTTTCAACTCAAGTTCTTCCAGCCTCCTTGCTAATGTTGCCACTTTAGCTTTCATGTCCACGTCTTCATTCAACATGTACATTCTAGCCTTTGGATTTGGGTTTGTTGAGAGGGAAACTTTCCTTTCTCTCTTGAGTTGGGCTCATCCCATCCTCTTGACACCTCAGCCACGTAACTTAAAAAGTCCATGGCTTCATCAGGATTCTTACTCATAAAATCTCCCCCACACATGGTCCTCAAGAATTTGCTTCATGGAAGAAGACATTCCATCATAAAAATAGCTCACTAAGAGCCATGTATCAAAACCATGATGAGGACAAGCATTGATGGCCTCCATATACCTTTCCCAACATTCATTGGACTTCTCATTTTTTTTTAGCAGAAAAGTTCGAGATTTGTCTCTTCAACCCATTGGTCCTATGGGTGGGGAAATATTTCTTCAAAAATTCAGCTTGAGATCAACCCAATTCCTTATGCTCCTTGGCCTTAAAGAGTTAAGCCATATTTTTGCCTTGTCCTTCAAAGTAAAAGGGAATAGCTTGAGTCTCATCAAGTCTATTGAAGCTCCTCCCTCTCCAAAGGTATTACACACCTCCTCAAACTCCTTGATGTGAGCATATGGATTCTCACTCTCCATTCCATGGAAAGTTGGCAGGAGGGGCATAATATGAGGCCTTATAACCAACTGCTCAAGAGGAGGCAACGATGCATGAGGGTGCACTCATCCTTGGTGGATGCATCTATCCCTCATGGATAGGTATGCATTGGGATTACCCACTTGACCTTGTTGAGAATTCTGATCCTCTAGTGGAGGGTCCATGATAGTTACACAGATATCCAACTCTGTGTCTTGAGGATTCTCAATCCTTACTAATCTTCCCTCTTGGTCCCTAATCCAATAGGGCATGCACAAGTTAAAATACCTGAAATAAAACAAAAACAACAAAAAAAAAAGAAAACTAGAAAAAAAAATTATTAGGGTTAGAAAGAAAATGAAAATAAACCTAACACAAATAAAATGAAAGGAAATGAAGTTAGTGAAAAAGGAATTCACCAAACTTGTGATGAAAATCACAAGTAGCTTCTAAGAGATTGTATCACTGTATGGTGGCACCATCCCCGACAAACGGCGCCATTTTGATTCATGCCCAGTCGAGTCTTTTAATAAAAAATAATTATAAAACCTATGACTTTATACTGGCGTAGCAAAGCTACTATAGTATAGCAGTTCTAGGGTCGAAACTCAGGGATGGGTTTTCACTCTACCAGTGATAGACTCTAAATTAGGAATTGAGTCTGATGATTTCCTTTAGCATTACTTGAAGTTTTAAAAGAAAATAAAATTGTTTTGAAAGTGGTGATTAAAACTGAACTTACATAAAACTAAGTAAAAATGGAAGAAAGAAAGTCTCCCGGAGCTAAAGGTTGCTAGGTTCAAGTTCAGGATGTAAAGTGGAAGATTTCGGATTTTTCTCCTCGCATTGGGGATTTAACCTATAGTTATTTCCCGAACCGGTATAGGTTTGACAATGAAAGATTTAATCCATAAAAAGTCAATAGAGATGGTAGTCAAGGTCCATTAATGGCTTAAGACACTATGGGTTATCACCTTGAATCACTTTCCAATGGCTCGTACATGATAACTAATGGACTGGTATGGATCTAGCAATAAGCATCCACAGAGACCTGAAGCTTACCATGTATTGGCCAGTTGATTACTACCCAAAAAGTGCTATTTTACACCTTTAATGCATTATGTTTTAAGCACTTTTGTGTAGTAGTTCTCCATATTTAGTCCAATTGGCATGTTAAGGACCTAGAAATATCTTCTAATCATATTTGTGGCTAGTTTTAATGTTTTGACAGCTTTTTGGATCGTTAAAACAAGTCAAGCAAAGGAGAAAACCAAAGAGAAGCAAAGTGAAGAAAAATCAAAATGTAGCAGCTGCAGTCTTCTTTCGCACTTTTGGAGCACTTCCCGAAGTCCAATTTTTACATTCTATATACCATTTTAAAGCTCTTGAAGTCAAGAATCCAACGCTTCAAACCGTCCCACGATTTGGAGCTGAAATGAGGAAGATATGGCCTTAGGAAGCAAACTGCTCCAGGTTATGCGAAAATTTCGCATTCCACAAGGTGTAATGCGAAATTCGCATTCAATTCGCATTCAGTTCGCATAACCCATGCGTGTTGCGAATTGTGCTCTGTTCTAGCCGACTCCACTTTAGATATTTTCCTTTGTATTTTGTGATGTAATTTCCTTTCTTATCCTTGTAACTAACCAATCACAAGCTTTTCCTTTTGTAAAAACTATATAAGGGGTGGAATCACCTCTTGGCAGATATTGAAATACATTACGTTTGACACTTAGAGAAAAATTTACAGAGCTCTTTCGTTTCTTCTTTTCTCTTTGTTATTTTCTTTTTCTTGGAAGCCAAACAACCTCTGAGGATGTTTGCCCGGAGGATGAGAGGCTAAACTTCCGGTTTCTTGGAGTAAGGAAGCTAGGTGAAAAGTCCAGATGAAAATGGTGGAAAGCTCCCGTGCATTAAATTCAGGTAGTTGGAATTCATAAATGGCTTCTAAATCCAAAGTTTTGCTTTAAACCCTTAGAATCACTTTGAATGACCAATACATGGTAAGCTTCAGGTCTTTATGGATGCTTATTAGTCCATTAGTTACCATGTACGAGTCATTGGAAAGTGATTCAAGGTTGAGACCCATAGTGTCTTAAGCCATTAATGGACCTTGACTACCATTTCTATTGACCTACTATGGATTAAATCTTCATTGTCAAACCTATACCGGTTCAGGAATAACTATAGGTTAAATCCCCAATGCGAGGAGAAAATCCGGAATTTTCCACTTTCTATTCTGAACTCGATCCTAGCAACCCTTATCTCCGGGAGACTTTCTTTCTTCCATTTTTAATTAGTTTATGTTAGTTTAGTTTCAAACACTTTCAAAACAAATTTTATTTTCGTTTAAACTTTAAGTTTTTGATTAAGGAAATCATTAAATACAATTTCTAATTTTGATTATATCACTGGTAGAATGAAAACCCATCCCAGAGTTCGACCCTAGAGCCACTATACTATAGTAGCTTTGCTACGTTAGTATGAGGTCATAGGTTTTATAAATGTTTTTGATTAAGTGACCCAACTGAGTTACACGCGAATCAAAATGGCGCCGTTGCCGGGGATGGTGCCACAATACAGTGATGCAACCTTTTAGAGGCTACTTGTGATTTCCATCACAAGTTTGGTGAATTCCTTTTTCACTAACTTCATTTCTTTTCATTTTATTTTTGTTAGGTTTATTTTCATTTTCTTTCTAACCTTAACTTTTTTCTAGGTTCTTTTGTTTTTGTTGTTTTTGTTTTATTTCAGGTAAGTAGTAACTTTTGCATGCCCTATTGGATTCGGGACCAAGAGGGAAGATTAGTAAGGATTGAGAATCCTCAAGACACAGAGTTGGATATTTGTGTCAACATCATGGACCCTCCACCAGAGGATCAGAATTCTCAACAAGGTCAAGGGGGTAATCCCAATGCATATTTATCCATGAGGGATAGGAATGCACCCACCAAGGATGAGTGCACCCTCATGCATCATACTCCTCTTGAGCAGCTGGTTATAAAGGCCCCATATTGTGCCGCTTCTACCAACTTTCCATGGAATGGAGAGTGAGAATCCATATGCCCACATCAAGGAGTTTGAGGAGGTGTGCAATAACTTTAGAGAGGGAGGAGCTTCAATAGACTTGATGAGACTCAAGCTATTCCATTTTACTTTGAAGGACAAGGCAAAATATGGCTTAATTCTTTAAGGCCAAGGAGCATAAGGAATTGGGTTGATCTTCAGGCCGAATTTTTGAAGAAATTTTTCCCCACCCATAGGACCAATGGGTTGAAGAGACAAATCTCAAACTTTTCTGCTAAAGAAAATGAGAAGTTCCATGAATGTTGGGAAAGGTATATGGAGGCCATCAATGCTTGTCCTCATCATGGCTTTGATACATGGCTCTTGGTGAGCTATTTTTATGATGGAATGTCTTCCTCCATGAAGCAAATTCTTGAAACCATGTGTGGGGGAGATTTTATGAGTAAGAATCCGGAAGAAGCCATGGATTTTTTAAGTTATGTGTCTGAGGTGTCAAGAGGATGGGATGAGCCCAACTCAAGAGAGAAAGGGAAGTTTCCCTCCCAACCAACCCAAAATCCAAAAGGTGGAATGTATGTATTAAGTGAAGACATGGACATGAAAGCTAAGGTGGCAACAATAGCAAGGAGATTGGAAGAACTTGAGTTGAAAAAGATGCATGAAATCCAAGCCATTTCCGAGACCCATGTCATGCCATGCACCATTTGCCAATCATGTGATCATGTGGTAGATGAGTGCCCAACCATGCCAGCTGTGAGGGAGATGTTAGGTGATCAAGCCAATGTTGTGGGGCAATTTATGCCTAATAACAACGCACCTTATGGAAACACCTATAACTCAAGCTGGAGAAACCATCCAAATTTTTCTTGGAAACCAAGACCACCTCCATACCAACCACAAGCCCAAACCCAAGCACCTCAACAAACCTCTTCAGTGGAGCAAGCCATTGTGAACCTAAGTAAAGTCATGGGTGACTTTGTGGGTGAACAAAAGGCAATCAACTCCCAATTGCACCAAAAGATTGAGAATGTTGAGAGTTCTCTAAATAAGAGAATGGATGGGATGCAAAATGATCTATCTCAGAAGATAGATAATATTCAATACTCCATCTCTAGGCTTACCAACCTCAACACTGTGAATGAGAAGGGAAAGTTTCCCTCTCAACCAAGCCAAAATCCCAAGAGTGTTCATTGAAGTTGAAACCCAAGAGGGGGAGTCTTCAAAGTTGAGGGAGGTTAAAGCTGTGATCACTTTAAGGAGTGGAAAAAAGGTTGATCAACCCCTGCCTAAGGTGAGGCAAGATGAAGAACTCATGTCAAAGAAAACCTTGGTTAAAGAGAGCAATAACCAAGAAGAGAAGAGTGGGAAGAAAGTGCATCCAAATCAAGCATTGAAGAAGAGCCAAGGATAGTGATTAAAGAGGATATGATGAAGAAACATATGCCTCCCCCTTTTCCTCAAGCTTTACATGGAAAGAAGGAAATCAAGAATTCATCAGAAATTCTTGAAGTCTTGAGACAAGTGAAGGTGAATATACCCTTACTTGATATGATCAAGCAGTCCCCACATATGCAAAGTTTCTAAAGGACTTGTGCACGGTCAAGAGAGGGTTACATGTGACAAAGAATGCATTCCTCACTGAGCAAGTAAGTGCTATCATTCAGAGTAAGTCTCCAGTTAAGTATAAAGATCCGGGATGCCCCACCATTTCAGTTAACATTGGAGGGACACATGTGGAGAAAGCTTTACTAGACTTGGGGGCAAGTGTGAATTTGCTCCCATACTCTGTGTACAAGCAACTGGGACTTGGAGGATTGAAGCCCACAGCCATCACTCTCTCCTTAGATGACAGGTCAGTCAAAATCCCAAGAGGGGTGATAGAGGATGTTCTAGTTCAAGTGGATAAATTCTACTATCCTGTGGATTTTGTTGTGCTTGATACTGATCCCATTGTGAAGGAAGCAAACTATGTACCAATCATCCTTGGGAGACCTTTTCTAGCTACCTCCAATGCCATCATCAATTGTAGAAATGGGGTGATGCAGCTCACATTTGGGAATATGACCTTGGAATTAAACATATTCCACCTATGCAAGAGGCATCTTCACCCAGAAGAAGAGGAAGGATTGGAGGAGGTGTGCTTGATCAATACCTTGGTTGAAGAGCAGTGTGACAAGAATTTACAAGAGAGCTTGAATGAAAGCCTTGAAATGTTTGAAGAAGGGTTACCTGAACCCTCTGATGTGCTAGCCATCATGTCTCCTTGGAGGAGAAAGGAAGAGATCTTACCCTTGTTCAATGAGGAGGACTCAAAAGGAGTAGCTAGGGAGGACCCTCCAAAGCTAGTTTTGAAGCCACTTCCTGTTGATTTAAATGCAAACTTCATATGGGATCCGGGCAAGCTAAATCCGGATCCAATTTTTTTTTGGACTTAGTCTTTCTAAAGACTAGCTAGTCCATATCTTTTTGTTTTATTTTTAAACTTGTTTTAATTTTGATTTCTTGCTTTAATTTTATTTTGGTTTGATTTAACTTAGTTTTTTTTTTATGATCTTGCTATGGGGGCTGTTTTGGGACAAAGAGTCTTGCTTTATGACTCTAAGCTTCATCTTTTTCCGGGAAAATTGAAATCAAGGTGGGAAAGCTTGAAGAATGAAGGCATGGTGAAAGCAAGGCAAAACAGGGGAGAAAAAACCAAGTCTCAGCCATTTTCGCATAACCTCTTGTGGAATGCGAAATTTTCGCATAACATACCCCTTATGCGAAAATGCTTTTGTGGCAATTTCCAAAAAACATGCTCTCGGTCCCTTCCCAAAATCCCTTATGCGAATTTCACAGGAATGCGAACCTAATGCGAACCATATGCGAATTCGTTTTTGAGACAAATTTGAAAAACCATGCTCTCTGTCTGAATTTCACAGGAATGCGAAATTTTCGCATAACATAAGGGGTAATGCGAAATTTGCAATTCCTCTTTAAAGACCGTGTTCTCCTCTTCCCATGCTAAATTTCTTCTTCATTTCTCATACAACCTCTCTTCCAATCACCAAACCCCTTCTTTAAGTTTCTTTTCTTCATCATTCCCCACTCTCAACACCACCAGGGCAGCCCATCTCCATAACTCCACCTCATAGCCGCGGCAGTCACTATTCATCACCGTCCACTCCTTTAATTTTCAGCTCTTTCCACCATCAAAAACCTTCCAATTCCTCACTCAACACTCTAAATCCATCCCTCAACCAATTTCAGCCCTGTACTTACCAATCCAAAACCTCAAGCTAAGCATTTAAGCCACGTTTTCTTCAAAAAGAACCCATGGCCGCCGGGTAGAGGAGCTCCAATTTTCAAAATTTCTTCATGAAAAAGCTCCAATTTCCAAGCCTATTCACCATGAAAAATCCTTTTCTTACCTTAGCCAACATTTCCCACCCTCAAAAGCCAAAAATTTCCACAATTTGAAGGAGCTTCAAAACATCAAGTGGGCGTGTGAATAGCGCAAATGCGAAAATTTCGCATTCCACCATGTGAATAGTGCAAATGCGAAATTCGCATTCCCTTTCCCCCATATGCGAAATTTTCGCATAACCCCTACCTGGTGCGAATTTTTCACTTTTTCCATCTCTACCCTCCCCAATCCAAAGCCTGTGAGCCTCATTTCATTACTTCATTATGCCTAAGACCCGAGGAGGACATACCTCAGCTCCCCAGAGCAGTGAGAGAGCCGCCCCTATGCGGGCCCCACTAGATGCGCCGCCACATTTAGCTGATTCTGCCTCTCAGAGCAGATACCATACGAGGAGAGCATCTGCCACACCTATGGCCCCTACTCAGATTCCACCCCGGGGTCCTCCTACAAAGAAAGCCAAGACTTCAGGGCCAGGTGAGTCCTCTAGAGCACCTCGGGATTCACAGTCTCAGCCGCCATCCGCCAGGCGCCCTAGACCTAGTTCGCCCATTGAGGGCAACTCAGATTGCCGATCCAAAGCATTTCATGTCGAGTCATATTTTGAGCACACTACTTTGCGCCAGCAGACTGACTTGCGGGATTCATACAGCCTACTTGAGAGACCCTCAGGCTGAGACCCGTCGCCATTGTCGAGAGAGCTTCTCTCTTGAACACTGGACTCAGCTATCGCTCCATCAGCATTCCCCAGAACTTCCCGAGCCAAGGGAAGTCCCTCCTGCTCCATCCACTTCAGTTCCCTCGGAGCCTGTACCAGACGCAGCATCATCTGATGCCCCACCTGCTGTTCCTCCTACCGCAGAGCCGCCCATCACTATCCCTAGTTCAGAGTATCGTGCCTTGCTCGCTTCTTTTCAGACTCTGACCACTACTCAGACGGCCATTATGGAGCGCATGGACCACTTCCAGACTCAGCAGGACCAGCAGACTCTCATTCTCCGTGAGATTCAGTAGCACCTCGGTCTTGTGCCACCAGCTCCACCTGTAGCGGTGCCTTCCTCAGTTCCAGCAGAGGACTCATCCTATCCACCAGAGGAGCCTACTACTTGATCATACGATCACTCCTCTCCCTTTTTTGTATCTATATTCTATGTTTTTGGATGTCTTATGTATTTTGGACCACTTTTATACTGGGATTAGATATATTCCATGTTTGCCTTGTATATTGTACTCTCTCAGTTTATATAGACATCTTCCTTTTTGTGTATTTTAGCTATTCCTTTTTATTTCCTCTAATCATCACTCTTATGATTTTTCTTTTCTTATGCAACATGTGGTTTCTCCTCTCTATTCAGAGTACCTTACTATCAGGAGGTATCACTTCCTCCCTTTTATTACCATTTTCTTTTAGAACATTGGGGACAATGTTCATCCTAGTTGGGAGGAGAGTTGAGGAAGTAATTTGTTGAATTTTTTTTTGGTTAAGTTATTTTGCTAACAAATTTTTTTGCAAACTCTCCTTGTTTTCTTAAAGATAAATTCTCAAAAATAAATAGGAGAAATTAAATTCTTATCTTATTGCCATAGTCTTAGAGTTTGTATTATGCTTATTAAAGTTGATAAATTGTTGAAGCTCCTTTTGATTTCAATCTTAAGTCTTCCACTCTAATCTTTTCACACACTGAACACATTAGATTCCAGTTATAAGATGGAAAACTTTTTCACCCCCTAAACTTAGGAAATTTTTGACTTGGTGCCATTGACCTCATTCTATTAGTGTTGGGACACCTTATAAAAGGCCAATGTGTCTTATGAAAAAAATAAAATAAAATTTTGCTTCACTTGCTTTGAAACCCGAGCAAGGTCCGAGGGGTATATGGTGAAAATCTTTAAAACCTGGTGCCCTAAGCCTTCAATGGTTGGGAGCCACCGACCTCACTGCTCGTTACATGGGTGGATAGGTGGAGTATTTATGAGTATAAAAAAAAAAAAGGTGCGTTCTTAGCCTTCTATATATGAGTTAGTGTTGCTAAAGTTAGAGAAAAACCTTAGTTGGGGGGAGAATATAGTTTGACACTATAACTGGAAACTAAGCATCTTAACACTTAGATTTTTGTGGAAGATTAAGAGTTGGTCCTTAGGGAGTGGAAATTATTTTGATACTCAATTTTGCATAATGCCCGCTCTTTGAATGTTGTGATAGGTAAGTTATTTGATGACTCTTGTTGATGATTGAGTTTTATATCCTTGACTTGCCACGAGAGAGTTTGATCTAATCATGCCACTTGGTTATTTTTTGGAGTGATCAGCATGATTTTGTAAATTATTATATTATCTATTTTTCTTTATTTTTCTTTCCTTCATTGCTCAGGGACTAGCAATGTGTCAGTTGGGGGGAGTGATTACTACCCAAAAAGTGCTATTTTACACCTTTAATGCATTATGTTTTAAGCACTTTTGTGTAGTAGTTCTCCATCTTTAGTCCAATTGGCATGTTAAGGACCTAGCAATGTCTTCTAATCATATTTTTGGCTAGTTTTAATGTTTTGACAGCTTTTTGGATCGTTAAAACAAGTCAAGCAAAGGAGAAAACCAAAGAGAAGCAAAGTGAAGAAAAATCAAAATGTAGCAGCTGCAGTCTTCTTTCGCACTTTTGGAGCACTTCCCGAAGTCCAATTTTTACATTCTATATACCATTTTAAAGCTCTTGAAGTCAAGAATCCAACGCTTCAAACCGTCCACGATTTGGAGCTGAAATGAGGAAGATATGGCCTTCGGAAGCAAACTGCTCCAGGTTATGCGAAAATTTCGCATTCCACAAGGTGTAATGCGAAATTCGCATTCAATTCGCATTCAGTTCGCATAACCCATGCGTGTTGCGAATTGTACTCTGTTCTAGCCGACTCCACTTTAGATATTTTCCTTTGTATTTTGTGATGTAATTTCCTTTCTTATCCTTGTAACTAACCAATCACAAGCTTTTCCTTTTGTAAAAACTATATAAGGGGTGGAAATCACCTCTTGGCAGATATTGAAATACATTACGTTTGACACTTAGAGAAAAATTTACAGAGCTCTTTCGTTTCTCTTTTCTCTTTTTTATTTTCTTTTTCTTGGAAGCCAAACAACCTCTGAGGATGTTTGCCCGGAGGATGAGAGGCTAAACTTCCGGTTTCTTGGAGTAAAGGAAGCTAGGTGAAAAGTCCAGATGAAATGGTGGAAAGCTCCCGTGCATTAAATTCAGGTAGTTGGAATTCATAAATGGCTTCTAAATCCAAAGTTTTGCTTTAAACCCCTTAGAATCACTTTGAATGACCAATACATGGTAAGCTTCAGGTCTTTATGGATGCTTATTAGTCCATTAGTTACCATGTACGAGTCATTGGAAAGTGATTCAAGGTTGAGACCCATAGTGTCTTAAGCCATTAATGGACCTTGACTACCATTTCTATTGACCTACTATGGATTAAATCTTCATTGTCAAACCTATACCGGTTCGGGAAATAACTATAGGTTAAATCCCCAATGCGAGGAGAAAAATCCGGAATTTTCCACTTTCTATTCTGAACTCGATCCTAGCAACCCTTATCTCCGGGAGACTTTCTTTCTTCCATTTTTAATTAGTTTATGTTAGTTTAGTTTCAAACACTTTCAAAACAAATTTTATTTTCGTTTAAACTTTAAGTTTTTGATTAAGGAAATCATTAAATACAATTTCTAATTTTGATTATATCACTGGTAGAATGAAAACCCATCCCAGAGTTCGACCCTAGAGCCACTATACTATAGTAGCTTTGCTACGTTAGTATGAGGTCATAGGTTTTATAAATGTTTTTTATTAAGTGACCCAACTGAGTTACACGCGAATCACCAGTCAAAGTGATTCCAAGGGATTTAAAGCAAAACTTTGGATTTAGAAGCCATTTATGGACTCCAACTACCTGAATTTAATGCACGGAAACTTTCCACCTTTTAATCATGGACTTTTCACCTAGCTTCCTTCACTCTGAGAAACTATGAGTTTAGCCTCTCATCCTCTGGGAAAACATCCTCAGAGGGTGTTTGGCTCCCAAGAAAATAGTAAATAGTAGAGAGAAAAAGAAAGCAAAAGATGCTCTGTATTTCACTAAATGTAAACTTTACATGAGTTGGTCTCTCTGGAGAAAGTTCCCCGATAGCCCATAAAATGAAAATTACAAAACAATATAAAACAGGTTGTTTACCCCTGTATTCTTGCTTAACAACTAAGGAATCATCCAATTGGTGGATTACAAGGAGAGAAATGGGATTTAGACAACAAATATCTGAAGCAAAATATCAAAAAACGTCGGTCGCAAATATCTGGAAGCACTCAGGAGAATTTCGCAGGCGCACAAATTGGCTGCGAAATTTCGCAGACGAATAAGATGGCTGCGAAATCATTTCGTAGCCGAAGGCTGATTTCGCAGCCAAAGGCTGATTTCGCAGCCCTGCGAAATTGGCCTTTAGCTTGGAGTGATCTGCTTCCATTGGCTCTAACTTCTTCATTTCAACTCCGATTTGTGAACCGTTTAAAACATTGGATTGTTGACTTCCCGATCTTCGAAACGACATAAAGCATGCATAAATTGGACTTCAGGAAGTACTCCAAAAGTGGCTAAAATGACTGTCATCAAGAATGCTTCAAAGTAGATTCTCTCTTTACTTCTCCTCCTTGTATTCCGGATTGGTTATGGCAAAGGACTTTAAGGCTTCAAAACTCTGATTCTTCATGTTTCTGAGCTTTCCATTGCTTTGCCATGGATTCCAAATAACTCTCCTCCATCTTGGATTGCTTTGGTGATCAATTTACTAACAAAAACACCAAAACTTACACAAATTGATTAGAAGAGATTGCAAAGGTCCTTAATATGTTAATTGGGTTAAAAGGTAATAATTACTACTCAAAGGTGTTTAAAAGAGCTAATTAAAAGCTACAAAATAGCATGTTTTGAGTAGTAATCACCTATCCGCAATGGTTTGGGCTTGACTCGTTTTTTGAAAGTGCGGGTCATCTTCCTCTAGTAGGCACAAACATGGTATGCTACCCTTAATCTCCTCTTATCTAGGAGATTAAGCTGGTCTAATCGAGCCTGAGCCCAATCAGCCTCTAGAATCCGCTACTCCAATGCTACTATCAATGAACCCATTTCAATCTCAACTGGTAGCACTGCTTCCATACCGTACACCAAGAAGTAGGGTGTGGCTCTTGTATAGGTGCGAAAAGAAGTCTGATAAGCCCACAATGCAAAAGGGAGCTTTTCTGACCAATCTCGAAAAATGTCAACCATCCTCCGCCAGATCCTCTTAATATTCTTATTCACAGCCTCTACTGCTCCATTAGTTTACGGCCTGTATGCAGATGATCTATCATGTTGAATACCGCATCTTTGTAACAAAGTGTCAACATCTGCTCTGAAATGTACTCCTCTATCGGAAATCAACTCATGTAGAACTCTATAACGACAAATAATGTGTGATTTGATGAAACTAATGACTCTAGATGATGTCAATCTCACATACAAAGCAGCTTCCACCCGCTTGGTGAAGTAATTGATGGTGACCAAGATGAACTCATGACCACTGGAAGACTTCGGTGAAATCTTCCCAATAATGTCTATACCCCATACTGAAAATGGTCATGGCGAAGTCAATGCATGTAACTTTGAGGGTGGCACGTGAATGAGGACCCCATGTATCTGACACTCAGGACATCTCTGAACAAATTGGCAATAGTCTATCTCCATGGTAAACTAGAAATAGCCAGTCCTCATGATCGTACGGGCGAGCATATGCCCTCCTATATGTGCCCTGCAGACTCCCACATGAACCTCTCTCATCACTCGATCGATAGAGGTGCGATCTAAGCATAATAACAACATCCTATCAGCTGATCGTCTATATAATGTCTCTCCACATATCACAAATTGTGTGGCCAACTGTCTTAATGCTCTCTTATCCTTGGTCGTGGTGGCCTCAGGATATGCGCTAAGTCTCAGAAATTGGTATATGTCATGGTACCAGGGTAAGCCATCATCAAACTCTACCTCATCAATCAAGCAACAGTAGGCAGAAACAGATCTCGACTCAATCAGTAGATGACGAAAAATGATATCTACGGGAATATCAATCATAGAAGCTAGAGTAGCTAAGGCATCAACAAATTGGTTCTACGCTCTAGGCAGATGTGTGTATCTCAAATCGTCGAATTTCCCAACCAGTAGCTCCAAGTATGCTTGGTAAGACCTAAGCTTCACATCTCTAGTCTTCCATTTGCCCTGAATCTGTCTCAATACTAGATTGGAGTCACCAAACACCTCCATCTGTCTAATCCCGAGCTCAAGGGTCGTCTCTAATCCCAAAATACATGCCTCATACTCAACAATATTGTTCGTGGTAGGATGTCGATCAGACAATGCCAAATGAACAGATCTAGGAATGTGATCACCATGAGGGGATATCAACAAAACACCTATCCCATATCCAAAATGGTTGGCTGCACCATCAAAGTACATGCGCCAACCTGACAAACTAGTCATAGTAGCAACATCCTCATCTGGAAAATCATCATCAATAGCTTTACCATCAGAAACTAGTAATGAGGCTAGGTGATCTGTGACAATGCTCCATCTGATGGACTTCTGAGTGACGTAATGGATGTCAAATT
>JBAPGN010000243.1:0-31805 GCA_037355405.1 Vitis amurensis | reverse complement strand
TCTCTGCTTTCATCCACCTGTACCCAAAGGATTAGATTCAAGACACCAAATCAATTAGGCTGCCAAAACAATAATTTGCAAGAAAAAAAAAAAAAAAAAAAGACATTGGGTTTTTAGTTCAGATGTTCTTCCTTAGGTATCTTGTTGTAAGATTGGCCAATTCAGGCAGAAAAGTACCATCAGAGAGAAAGACTTACACTTGTAAGAGAATGTTCTGCATTACTGATAACCAATGAAGCTTCTGCAAAAGCCTGAAAAAAATGTACATCATAGTACAAAATTAATCAAATTTAGGCCCAAAAAAAAAAAAGAAAAATAACAAAAAAGACCATGGAACTATGATAAGAGTTTCTAAATGCAATGCACCTGCAGGAGAAGGATGGAGATAATGAAAACTGAAAAGAGCTTCATGGTGATAAGGAGGAGTAGGGGCTACAGGATTTTGCAGATTGAAAGTGGGTGAAGAAGAGGATGGCCTCTTTTATAGGGTTTTGGTAACTTTAGCTTATGATAGAAAAGATGGTAAAAACTCACAGGCTTGGAGTTGAGGGACTGACTGATAAAATATTAAGCAGGTAGGACAACACTTTTTTGGTAGCTTCCCTTGGCATCTTAGCCTTTAGTTTTTATTGCATTAGCTATAGTAGTAGTGTTGTGTTAGAGCAGAGTGGGTGGTGTATGGACCAGAGAGAGAAAGAAGATGGTCCCCTTACCAATTGGCCATGTCTCATGGCATGTGAACGAGGGAGCAAAATAAGATGCATCAACACATAAAACATTGCATATCTACCAAAAAAAGATAAAAACATTGCATATGATGCCTTGTATTATTGAATGAATAATTGAGTATAATCTTGAAAAGAAGGGAAAAAAAAAACAAATAGAGAAGAAGTAATGATAATGTTATTTTTATCAGAATTATCTCATATTTAATGAAACTTTAATTTTAATATAATATATTTTAAAGTCATGAATATATATGCTTCAACTTTTAACTAAAAGCAAAAAAAAAATAATAATAATAATAAAAAAATAAAATTATGGTAACAGTTGCTCTTTGCATATCATCTATGACTTTAATGTCTTTAAATTTTGGAATTCAGGATTTATTTTTTATCTTTTAGTTTTAAAATTTTCTTTATCTTTTATGATAGCCCTTGTCTATAGGGTAATCCAGAGTGGCGCATGGAAAACATGAAGGGGCTATTTTCAGCAGTCACGTGAAACGGCCTTGACAATCTGTTTGAAGAAAAAAAATTCATGTTAATAGCAAGTTTTTAACTATCCAAAGCAAAACAATTTTGTTACTTTGTGTAGAGCTGTTGGCTATTAATAGTTTCACGATAACAATTTTATCTTGATATATTTGGTTCCTCGAAAGTATTAAGAAAAGTGTAAGTTTATTGTATGTATTAGCAATTCCAGGTCAAATTTTTCATTATGTCTCTTAACTCATATTCTCTTTAAATCCTTCCCTTGGATTACTTGCCTTTTCCAAATTGTTTACGTATTTGAAGATGATCATCTATTCACCCTCTCTAGGTGTTATTTATAGGTGAGATTCATCTTCAAAAAGAGAAAAACATTAAGAAAAATAGTTTTCTCATTTTTTATTTCTCCATGAAAAATACAAAAAAAAGAGAAATATAATTAAAATTATTTAAAATTTTATACATTTTAAAATTATTTAATCTTTGTATAAGGAAATAAAATAAGTAAAATGAATTTAAAGAAATATGCAAAATAATTTATTGACTTTGAATCTATTTTTTATTTTCTTTTACTTTTTCTTTTTTTCAATTTTTCCTTTCTATCTTTTTTGCTTTACATATTCTCTCAAATTTTTCGGAACCAAATGTAGCCTTGATATATTCACATGTAAAATATATTAAACTCTAAGGTTAAGTTTAGTTCCCATAAAGTACTAAGGAAATAAAAAAAAATGTTAAAAAAAATAATTTTATCATGTTTGATTGTCTTATAGAAAATAATATATAAGTGAGATTAATTAAAAATTTATATATTTTCAAATTATTTAATTTTTATATTGGAAAGTGAAAATAAGTAAAATGAGTTTGAAGTAGCATGTAAACATAACTTATTGATTTAAAATCCATTTTTATTTTCCCTCACTTTTTCTCTCATTCCATTTTTCTTTTCTATTTTTTTCTCTCGCATTTTCTTTTACATTTTCCGAGAACCAAACATAGCCTAAAAGAACTTGCATGAAATTATAAGATACTAAATGTATGCAGAGACAACCTATATAATTAGGTACAATATTACGACACATTTAAAAGTTATTTAAAAACAAGTTAAAAATATTTCAAGTTCGTAAACAAACTTTTGTTTCATAAAATATTAGAAAACAGTTTTCATAAACTTTTTCCAATAACTATTTTCGAGAACTATTTTTGAAAACAATTATCAAACAACCCTTAATAACTGTTCTTAAAAATAATCTTTTAACTTAGAAAACACGTTCAACAGATCTTTGAAAAAAATAATTTTTTTAGAATTTATTCTAAAATATATTATTTTTCATAACAAAAGTTTGATATTTTAATTTTTCAAATATTTTAAATAATAATTAAAAAGATAAAGCATATTTTATTTGACCTTCTAACTAGCTGTTTAAGAAAATAATTAAATAATATTTTTAATAATATTATTCAATTTTTTTTTAAAATGTGCCTCAGTTTTTTGTTTTCATAGGTAGTGTTAAAACCCTTTACAAATGAAAAAGAAAAAGAAAAAAAAATCCCAAAAACAACTTTATGGTGCATTTCCATGAAATAGGTTGGATATGTTTTTGTGTTTGTATTATGGGATTCACGTGTGAAGATGGTAAATATTCAGAGCCCTTGAATTGAGTTGCGCAGAGAAAGGATGGATGCACGCACGCTCTGTTGGAAGTTTCTTTCACTTCAAATTTTGGTATATTGCGTTTCACACTCCCGTGACTCCAGCTATTAATGTATTTGGATGTCCCGTGAAATCAAAGTCAACCTAAAACAACTTAGCCTTTCTAGGGTTTTCTTTTTTTCTTTTTCTTTTTTAATATTATTTTTTAAAAACAATTGTATGAAATTTCAGAAGGATTCTTTTTCCCTTTTTTATTATTTTAATTTTTTTTGACATATAAAATGGACAAGTTGAAATGGATAGTGACAAATTTATTTTGGCACACAAACATAAATGCATGTGGGCAATTGTTTTTCCAATGAATATTTCAATAGCTGGTTTTAACTAGATTTTTTCCCAAACGTAGACATTGAAAAAGGGCTATTATTTGAGTTAAAATAATTCTTTGAAAATGACGATATCAAAGTAGTATTTGTTTTTTTTTTACTTAATTTTAAATAGAACTTAGGACTAAATAATATTTAATAGTGTTAAGTTTTTAAATTGTTATTTTTTTAATATTGTATTTCTATCAAGTATTAAGAAGTAAAAAAAATAAAAATAAAATCAATAGATCCAATGTAGTAATGGTGATTTACTTTTAGACATTTAGAAAAAGCGAAACATTTTTAGTTTTTTTTAAGAAATGAATAATAAGTTAAAAAAAAAAAAAAAAAAAAACCACCATCTAAGTCTTGAGAAGCGTTTTATAAAACCAATTTTTAAAAAATTATTTTTTGAAAATTGCTTTTATAATGTCTGTGTAAAACAAAGTTTATTTTAGGAACTTAGAAATGTTTTAACCTATTTTTTTAATGTTTTTAAATACATTTTAAAATAAATTTTACTTGTAGTGTTTTATTTTAATTATTCTTCATATTTGTATAATTATTTTTTAAAATAACCCCCATAAAATAAGTAAAAACAACTTAAAACAACTTAAAACAATTAAAAGATGTTTTCTGAAAATATATTTTCAGAATAGAAAGTTGTTTTCTATTTTTAAAAATAGAAAGTTGTTTTCTATTTTTAAAATAGAAAAACTGTTTTTTATTTTTTATTTTAAAAATATTATTTTTTGTTTCTTCATTACCAGTCATTTTTTTTTTTTTTTGAAGACATAAAACAGTTTTCAAAAAAAGGTTACCAAACATGGCCTAAGTGTCTAGTTGTATCTATATATTTTGTAAATAAAATTTTTTTGTATAAAATAGATCATCTTATACAAAAAGTATAAGATTTAACTTGTGTGTATTTTAAATCACTTTCAAAAAATTTTTAATTTGAGATTATAAATTTTTTTGATACCCTCAATTTTTTTATAAAAAAATATTTAAATCATTACTTTTCAATATAAGCTCTAAGAGATTTGGTATCTTATATAAAGCCATTACTATTTTGTCATTCTTGTTGACACCATGCTATTTGGAGAGATAGATTCTTTATTCATATATGTGCATAAGAACATTTTGGTGAAACACACACAAAGCTGCATAAGAACTTATTAAGTGATCTTTTTTTAATTGAGCTAATTAATTAATTGAAACTCAATAGGACCACAATTAATTAAAAGCAAGTGTGCTAGTTTTAAGTGACTAAGTCCAGGATGAGCTCAAGTCACTTTAAGCTCACAAGTAAGCCTATATAAACCCCATTAAGCTACATTTGGTGATCGGATAAGATAGAATATATATATATATATCTAGGATGTGATTTTCCAATAGGATATGATATTTGTAGACCCCGCGTTTTGCGCGATGTGTTCCCATTTGATTGTGTGACTTGCTTTTTTATTTTATTTGTGTGAAAAATATGATTTTTAGAAAAAGACTTAGAGTCGCCACTTTATTTTTGTTTTATTTTTAAGAGAACAAATAAGAAAGAAAACCCTAAGTGTGACTCCTTATTGTGGAAAAGACAATCTGTGAAAAACCAAAGTCGGGTTCGGGGTCAGGTTACTTATCAAATAGGTACGGCGAAAGTTTGAAGCACCCCTCTAATCCCTTAAAACAGGTTTCTACTAAATAAGGTGAAGGCAATGTGTGACAATTGATTAAGGAAATCAATGAGATACCAATGAAATGATCAAATAATAAAACAAATCAAGCATGAGAATGAATAAGTAAATGAAGTAGGAGCGGGAGCGATACCTCAACAGTAAATAAGAACGTGCTATCATGGAAATAAGGTTAGCTCATAATGATAAAATTAGCACATGCACATCAAAGAGAAAAACCAAAGATCAAACAATATTCATTAAGCATAACAACTGACAATCAGAGGAGAAAACTCACATGTAGGGCCCCCACCAAAACCCAATTGATTTTGCATGAATTAATCTCATAAATTTCATTGTTTTGGAATTATGAAAATTGTCTTCATGCTTATTAAAAATTGAGAAAATTGAAAAATTATTTTGAAGGTCAAAGAAAATTTTGTGAAAATGCTTACCTGAAAGGAAATGTAGAAAATTTAGTTAAAAACGGGATTTTTAGTGACTCTAAATCCTAATAAAGGAAGAAAAAAAATGACTTAAAATTATTTGAAAACCAGGGTGCAATTAAAATTATTTGAAAAACTGGAAACTTGAAAATTGGAGTTTTGAAAATTGGAATTTTTGGAAAATTATTCGAGAATGAAAGTTTTTGAAAATTAGAATTTTAAAAATTATTTGAGAATGAGACTTCTTAAAAATTAAATTTAAAATTGAAATTTTGAAAAATTTTGAAAAATGAAAGTTTTGAAAATTGGAATTTTGAAGAATTATTTGAGAATGGGATTTCTTTAAAAATTAAATTTGAAAATTGGAATTTTGGAAAATTAACTTTGATATCAAAAGATGGAGAATTAAAAAAGGATGAGATGTGGTCATTGGGTGGTGCACTAGAAGGGTTCAACCTCAATAACACTACTAGTTAGGTAGTCATGAGCTCCCAAATGCATATTCTAGCACCATGAACTTCTACAACAGAGTGAAAATCCCAAGGCCGACCCAATAGGCATAACCATTCATAGGTGTCAAGTCGTACACATTGAGATAAACTGGTGTACTTCCATGACCATAGCCAACTAACCTTCACCTTGGAAAAATGCAAAATGAGTTGTTGATTTGCCCCTCAAACGAAGGGGCACAATATACTTTCTTTATTTCTTCAATCCTAGCTTCATGTTTCCTTAATGATGAAACCAGCAAGGGATCAAAGACCCTAGCACCAACTTGTGAGTATGGGTGACCGCATCAACTTACAGGATACGTCTTGGTCAAGCAACTTGAATTTGATGTAATGTTTGCAAATTGAAAAATCTCCAAGAGCTTTGCCCAACAAGGAGCACAGATTCATCAATTTACGTCATTAAAGACAGAGCAAACCATCGTGACAGGACATGAAAAAGAATAGTGTGGTAGAGTCTTCAAAGACAAGAAATCATGTGGGCAAGGCGCAAGTTAGGTGTGTATGAAGAAAACACTCTCATCTTTGACAAAACGCGATGATTGCACCTCCTGAAACCACTATCCTTTCGACCCTAAAAAAAATTGATAATAAAAAAAAATCTCAGCAATAACTCGCCAAGTTGCGGAAGTTGAGAGGTTCTTTCTCTCTTTTTCTCTTTCTACTGGTTTTTATTTCACTTGTGTGTTAAGCTACTTCTCCCTCACCTATCCAGCGATGTCCTCCGATATGGCACACAGCGCGCTACCGGCCACCTCAATGTCTTGGCAAGCACTTACATCTGAGTAGGAGCCAAAGCCTTAGAAAACTTCCAAAGCTGACATGCTCCAAGAGCGAGAGAGAAAATCCATGAGCTCATGAGAGGTCTCCGACAGATTGGGAAGAAAAAAAAAACGGTATCCGATTTCCATTAGGTTTTACCTTCCCATATGATAGGCTAAAAATGGGCTCTATACAACATGAAACATGAGTTATGACAAAACTCTTCAAACTTAATGTGGATTACAAGTTGGCTCACCATGTCCTCTGGTGACCCAAATCTGCTAGATATGTCTTTTTCCGCATGTTACCTACCATTTCCAGATTTGCACTAGTGATGGCTGAAATGGCTTGCATTATCCTTTTATAACTGCTGAATGGGCTTCTTCATCACGCCATGCTCATAACTGAATTCCAACAAAGTCTCAAAAGGAACTCGCGAGGAGAGTTGTGGAGGCCTTAGTATGTAGGCTACATGGCAATATAGGCATAGGGAAGTTTTCATTTGTGTGAAAAGTGGGTATATACCGGGGTTCTCTCAGGAACATCCCAACCAAAATGGCCAACCCAGTTGGCCGGGATACTTCCCCAAACATAGCAAGAGACCAAAATAGAGTATACATAAAACAAACCAAAGACCATTAAATCTCGCACCATTTCATAGTTTGTCATTGAGCTTGTATACTAATTGGGAGTGAGCAAAATGAACTCTAGATATAAATAGAAAAAATAAATAAATAAATAGTTGCAGGCATCTTACAGATAAACCAAAACAAGCATGATTTCAGATTCTATAAAAACTGAAAAACCAAACATAAAGTGTATGCAGATAATCTCATATATGTATGATTTCTAATGTCCATTCTCAATCATCTAAAACAAACCCAAACATCAGTAAGAAATAGAGCAAAATGGTGCAAAAATGGGACAACACAGCATGCAATGACTACACCTAGATAACTCCAACTCGAACAAGGATTGCTTAGATTCAAACACTTGATTCTGTAGCTTCTCCCAACTCAACAAAAGCATTCCCCTACTTATTCGATCCTCCTCCTCACCTTCTCCCAAAAACTTCTACCTACTGAAAACCTTCTCCCTATTTTTTCTTTTCTTGCAAGTCTCTACCTGTTTCTCTGCTCTTGTTCAGAGATGTCTCTCTCCCAACCACCACCATGGCAAGGTGGTGATGTTTTTGCCACACATCCGATGCATGTCGCCCCTATGGAAACCGTTCCCCACTCCCTTATATAGAGATGCCCAACTCTCCCGAGGTGGTAAGAAAATATCCCATAAAATGCTAACAATGAAAGCAATAATAAGAAAAGAACAAATACCCCTTGGTNGCCTCCAGTTATGTTTTTGATTGATGCCTTTTTAAGGCATAATATCTATCCATTGCAGCATTGGACCCAAAGAAGGGGAGTCCTCTTGGAAGCACTTTACAAGATGTCAGAGGGATTTTTCTTTGGGCCTCATCATCTGATCCTAGCAGCCCTTCTCTACTTCGAAGAGAAGGTTCACAAAAAGAAGCTGCAAAGGGCTGATTGCATTTCCCTCCTTTTTCCAAGGCTGCTATGCCAAATTCTAGAGCACATGGGATACCCTGCTGAGCCTCAGCTGGAGAGAAAGCGAATTTGTCGTGAGCCATTCACCCTAGATAAATGGAATAACATGACGGCCTACAAAGTTGATCAGCCTGAGCAGCCTCAGCCAGCTGCAAGGAGAGCATCCCGAAGGCATAGACCTGAGGGTATCACAGTTGCCACTCCTGCCATCCCTAGAGATCCACCAGCTGCCCCAGCTGCATTTCAGCCATCCACATCAGCTGAGCCGAGGATGGCCATTCCTATATCCGAATATCGAGAATTGTGCCGTGCACTGGAGACTCTTACAGCTTCTCAGAGCAATCTTGCTCAAGAGATGGCATCCATCAGAGCATGCCAAGAGCAGATGTTGGCCACACAGGCTCAACAAGCTGCCATCTTAAGGCAGCTTCAAGTCCATTTCGATTTGCCACAAGCTGTAGAGCCATCCACATCTATTCCACCAGAGCCACATTCTCAGCCTTCAGAGCCTCATCCTCCAGAGCCAGAAGCCCCTGCTGATACACCTATAGAAGAGGCAGCAGATCCATCTACCTAGTCCCAACACCACTCATTAGACTACTATCTATCTAATATTTCTATGTATTTTGTTTTTTTTAGTTGAAAAGAAATCCCAGTATTTTGGTACTATATTTGGGATTCCTTGTGATTACTTGTCTTTTGCAGTGTACTTGAATCAACTGAAAGTAATACAAGCTGAATATTTCTTGTTAAAAGTTAGTATTAAATTTTCCTTTTCTCACATATTCTATTCTTTTTGAAACATGTGGTTTTCCCCAATCAATATTCGAATTTGATATCAGCAAGGAGGTACCACTTCCTCCCTTTTAATACAGTCACTCAAATCACATTGAGGACAATGCTCAGTTCGGTTGGGGGGTATGAGGAAGGAAGTATGCTAAATCTTTTTGGTATTGTAATTTTATTGGTTAAATAGTTGTAGTTTTACTTTTTACTTTTGTTATTCTATTCTCCATGAATTTTGAGGAAAATTTTTCAAATTAAACCAAGAGAAATTGAACTGTTGTTTTTCACTTGACTTAGAGTATGGATTATGCTCACTAAAGTGGTTCAATTGTTGAAACTTCTACTGAAATTAAATTTAGTTCTTCCATTTTAAGCTATTCACACACTGTGCACATTAGATTCCGATTATAAGATGAAAAGCTATTTCCCTCTTGACTTAGGATAGTTTTGGGACTTGGTATATTTGACCTCATTTGATAAAAATTGAAACACCCTGCAAAAGGCCAATGAGCCTTTGAAATAAAGAAAGTTGTTTGCTTGCCTTGAAACCCGAGCAAGGTCTGAGGGGTATATGGTGAAAATCTTTAAAGCCTGGTGCCCTAAACCTTAATTGGTTGGGAGTCATCGACCTCAATGCTCGTTATAAGGGTGAATAGGTAGAGTTAGCATATGGTAGATGCTTGGGTATTAGAAATTCATTCTTAAAAGTCCGGGGAAAAATCCGAGGAGTTAGTGGTTGAAAGATCCTTAAAACTTGGTGCCCTAAACCTTAATTGGTTGGGAGCCATCGATGGACCCCCATTACATGGACAATTCAGAAAGAGTACCCCATTAAGCTGCCTTGAAAAAAAAAAAAAAAGAGAAAGGTGTGTTCTTTTCTTATTGATTTTGGTCAGATTGCTAATGTATTGAAAAGAGATAGGTTGGGGGGTGAGACTAGTTTAGCATTTTATTCTCGGAAGCTAAGGAACCAATACACATAGATTTTTGTGGAAGATTAAAGTTTTGATTCTTAGAAAGTGGAAATGATTTTTAAAACTTCAGTTTGCATAATGCACTCCCTTGATTGACAGTATTTAGCATAGCTGATATGACTCTTGTTGAGATTTGGGTTTGTATTTCTTTAGTGCTTCATGTGAGAATTAGATCATCATGCCACTTGAGAATTATTTCCTTTCAGCATGATGTTGTAAATTTTAGATTAGTTTGCTATTTATTTTCATTTTTTTCTCTCCTATATTGCTAAGGGACTAGCAATATGTCGGTTGGGGGGAGTGATTACTACTCAAAAAGTGCTATTTGATAGCCTATAATCAATCCTTTTAACCACTTTTGAGTAGTAGTTTAGGCCTTTTAACTCAATTGGCATGTTAAGGGTCCTTGAAAGCAATTTTACTCTTTTTGTGCAAGTTTTGGTGTTTTTGTTAGTATTTTGATCACCAAAGCAAGTCAATACTGAGGAGAGCTATGAGGAATCTTGGGCAAAGCTTAGAAGTCATTTGCCAAGAGTAAATCCGGATTGCTAGGAGAAAAAGCAAAGAGGATCAGCCATGGAGCATATTCTTGATGACAGTCGTAGCAGCCACTTTTGGGGCACTTTCTGAAGTCCAAATGATGCATGCTATATACCATTTCAAAGCTCAGGAAGTCAACAATCCAATGCTTCAAACGGTGTGCAATTCAGAGTTGAAACGAGGAAGTTGAAGTCATTACAAGCCAATCACTCCGAGCTGAAGGGAGCATTTTGCAAAGTGTTGCAAAATCACCCTTCTGTTGCGAAGTGATTTCGCAGCACTTTTGTACAGTAGCTTGTATCTCCTTCTGACGATGCCCAATTTATGCCGTGAGAGGGAAGCTTGGAACCTCAAGATGGAAGCCAACTTCGCAACCCTTCAGAGATGGCTTGGTGTTGCGAAAATATTTCGCAGCCCTCATGGGTGTCTGCGAAATTTCGCAGACACCATTTTTCTCCTGCGAAATGGTTCCTGAAGCCTCCCGATATTTGCTACCGACATTGGGAGATATTTTCCATTAGATTTTTGTTGTCTAAATCCCAAAATACTCCTTGTAAACCTCCAATTACAAGATTCCTTAGCTTTTAAGTTAGTAAAAAGACTAAATATCTTTGTAACAATTAGTTTTATATTATGTTCATATATATACCTCTCGGGAGCCTATTCTCAAAGAGGAGTTCCTTCTGTAAAAGTTTGGTAAGCAAGTAAAGTTCATTTTCCTTCTACTGCCTTACCTTCTCAATTTATATTTTTTAGTTAATACTAAGTTATGAACTCTCTGAGGAGTTTTCCCCAGAGAATGAGTAACTAAACCTCTAATTCCTTGGAGCTAAGGTAGCCGGGGGAGGTTCCAAGTGCAAGAATGCAAAGCTTTGTGGTTTTAGCTAGTAATGAAGAGGAAGTGAAATCCTTTAGTGATTTCAATGTTTTTAGTTAACTTAAAACACCTTGGAGTCACCTGGGCCAACACTTGGTAAGGCAAGTGATTTCCCACCATGGAAATGCACTAGTTTACCCCTTGCGAGCCTTTGGTAGGTGACTTCAGGGTAGGATTTTCTAGAATAGCCAACACTTGATAAGCTTTTGGACTCCTAGGAGGCATCCATTAGTTATCTCTTGCGAGCTTTTGACGGGTAATCCAAGGTTAAGGATCACCTTGAATGGTTAAGGCTTAGTGAGAGGTTTAAACCATTGCAAGTTGCATCAGTGAGAGAATTAAAGTGAAATCTAATTGAAGGATGAATCTGTACATCACCAGCTAGAGAATTAACTATATGTTGAATCTCTAACGCGAGGAAAGGAACCATCTGACCGGAGCTATGTCTTTTGCATGAGGAACCACCCCAGTGAACCTAATTCTTCAAGGAATGCTTTTCTTCCTAAGTTATTCCAAACTTCTGTTAAGTTAGTTAGTTTAAGTCTAAACCTTCACCAACCAAAGTTTGTGTTTTTACTTCTTAAGCTAACCGTGAAATGAAACAAGACCAATTCACTTGGAATTGGTATCATTGATTGCTTGTTAATCATTCCCAGTGAACGATCCTAGAGCCACTATACTATAGTAGCTTTTTATTTGCTACCCTAGTGTATGGTGTTATAGGTACAAATTTTGTTGATCTCTCCCTCATCCAAGGAGCACCAGCTGGACACGAATCAGCTGAGACACCAATTGGGCACGAATCACATATGTATGTCATTATCTAAAAATCCATGTAAATATGTGGTAGCGACATCCATGAGACGCAAATATAGTCCTTTTGAGATTGCTAAACAAATTAAATATCTAAATATGGTTGCATCCATCAAAAGAGAATATGTTTCCTCGTAGTCAATACAAGGTCTCTACGAAAAACCTTGAGCTATAAGTCACGCTTTATATCTTATGATTTCATTTTTCTCATTACACTTTATTATAAATACTCATTTATATCCAACAAATTTGACAACTTCAGACATTTGGACTACAGTCCAAATACTTCTCATTTTTCTAATGAGTCTAAGTTTGTCGGGATGTGTTCTTTCCATTTTGGCCAATCTTTTCTATGTTGACATTCATCCATAGTTTCTACTTTAGGATCCTCATCATTTCTTATGATGTCAATAGCCACTTACAAAGAAAATATATTATCAATAATAAGAGTATTTCAATCCCATTTTTCTCCATATATAAGTAGATAATTGAGATCTCATCAATATCAAGTACTTGTACATTTTCAAGAGCTAATTGTAAAATATATGTGTCTCCTAGGGCTACTTGTTTAAACTGTGCCTCTTGAGGGGCTGTTTGAGACTAATCAGTCATTTTAATAACTCACTTTATATGCAACTTCTTCAACGGTGTCACCTTTCATATATCTTTCCTTGTGTTTTCCTCTTACAGGGAATGTGTTTGCCTCTTTAGGGTCTACCACGCTTCAAGTGTGCCTTAAACTCTTTATTTAATTGTCCTTCAAGGACATCAACTTATTATGTAATTGTCCTTCAAGGACATCAACACATTATTTAATCGTCCTTCAGGGATATCAACTCATTATTTAATCGTTCTTTAGGGACATCAATTCATACTGAAATATTCTAGGTCAGTAAAAATTATTTTGTCACTTTCTTTGCACCAATGAAAGCATTTGGTAGTTGATTTGCAAGTCCTTGCAAATGAATAATCTTTTTGAACTTCCAATTGACATTGATTAGTACAAGGATCAAAATGAGTCAAATTCAATGCATTCCAAATAATTTCATGTCGTTTTTTTGGAATTGGCTCTTCTCCCTCTATCAGAGGAAAAATTGTCTCATTAAAATGATAATCTGCACAATATGTCATTCTACCTTTTAAGTGTATAGATAGATTAGCCACTAGATAAAAACTTCTGGTTTTATAATGTTCATCCGTATGACTATACAAAAAAAAAAAAAAAAAAAAATTGATGTGTCATCATCATTTATCCTGTGGGACTAAGTTGGTTTTACAAGATTTTTCTGGATCTAGCATTATATAAAGTGTCATTCACATGGAATCAAATACTACTAGTGACATATTATAAGCTCTTTTAGAGCCTTTAATCAGGTTTCTATCACTTAATATAGTATCAACATTGTTTGTCATCAATGTTGTGCAATTAATGAGACAAAAGTTTCATCAAAATAACAAGTTATAAAACATATCATAAAAACCTCGCCTTTATAAAGTTGAAGAAATATTATCATGGAAGAAGAGTTAAAATCAACAAAAAAATATTAGTCATCGATGATGACTTAGCTTAATAAGTTGTGTAAAAGCAATGAGAACATATATAACACAACAAAACAAATATGAAAAAGATAATTTAAAGTTATATATTTCTTAAATATCTCACACATTTGATTTTATAAGTGTGGAGCAATTTATATATGAAATAACTACGAAATATTTCAATAATCAAACTAATTGCAATGATAAATCAATAATTTTTATTTAAATATTATTATGATCTAAATCAATGTTAAAAAATTAATTCATAAATCAAAATTTTAAGAGAATATATCATGATTTAAAACATCTTCTTGTCTCAAAACTTCAATTAAAACACGACAAATCTATCTAAATATATATGAAAAGATATAACAGAATATATTAAAAACAATAGTTGAATATATTGTAATTGAAAAATTATTCTTGAATAACGAAATTATTGTATTAATAAAAATATCATATGTGACAACATGCAATAATATATATTATTTTAAATAACTCAAAATTGTTTAATCATAAAAACATGTCTTAAAGAAAATTGACATGCAAAATCAAATTATTAAACATATGACCAAGTCATATATTTCACATATATCGAAAACAAATAATCAAAATTTTCAACACATAATTTCATTATTAAATTCTCAACAAGTAAATCCAAATAAAAAACGCTATCTAGAATTTTCAATATATAATTACATATGTTATCCAAAAATCTCAACTTTCTAAATCAAAAGATTATTGTGTATTAAATGACTAGAATAAAAAAAAAAATATATTTCAAACTATCATCTCTAATACAAAAATATTAAGTATAAATATCATACTTTCATGCAATCCAAAATTCCACATCTACATGTAAATTTTTCTACTAAGGGCAATATAATTTCTAATAATAGGAATTCATAAAAACTATCAAACACTTACCTATTTGTATAACTTGATGTACAAAATATTAATTTTTTGATAATATATAAATATTATCTATATGCTTATTATCATAGCTTTAGGCTATAATATATTTTACTATAACTTTTGGTTATATGAATTTGATAAAATTGTACAAAATTGTTAGTTAACAATTTTTCTTCGTAACTTGTAACTATAAGAAAGTACATATTAACAACTTTGGCATAACCTTTGGTTAGTACAAAGAATATTAATTTTCTTATTTTCATAACTTTAGGTTATGAATAACAATATTTATATAACTTCTGGTCATATATATATTTTCATATAGCTTCTGGTTATACAAGTTTTAACAATTATTGATTTACTAACTTTTTCTTCGTAGCTTTAGGCTTATGAATAATTAAAATTTGAATAATTTTATAATAACATTAAACAATTGACAATTATGTTATGATATAACTTCTGGTTATATAACAAAATTAAAAATTGTCCATGTATCATCTAGATACATAATTATTAATTGACAATTTTATTTTGTATAACTTTTGGTTGCACAAGAAAATTAGAAATTGTATGCATAGCTTCTAGTTATGAAACAATTATTAATAAAAATTGTTTCCATAATTCCTGTTATGAAAAATAAGTGAATACGAAATAAAAAATAAAAACCAATATTTTTCATAACTTCGAGTTATGATTATTTTGTCAAAACAAGAAAATATGCAAATTTGTACATTGTTTTAGGTTATGAACTATTTTTTTATATAAATTTGTGCATAACTTCAAGCCATGAACTATTCATGTATAACTTCTTATTACACAATATAATTAAAAGAAATTAAAAGTTAGTATCTTTCATAGCTTCAAGCTATGATTTTTTTTTTTTTGTCATAACAAGAAAATATGAAAATTTATACATAGCTTCAAACTATAAACTTTTTATTTTTATTTTTTATGTAAATTTGTGCATAACTTCAGGCTATGAACTATTCATTGTACAAATTTGTACATAACTTCAGGCTATAAACTATTCATTTTATAGCTTTTGGCTATATAATATTATTTTGTATAACTTTTAATTATACCATATAATTTAAAGCAAATAATTAGGAGTTATATACATAACTTCTGGTTATGTATTTTTAATTTTGGATTTGTACATAACTTTAGGCTATGAATTATTCATTATATAAATTTGTAAATAGCTTCAGGCTATGAACTATTTATTATATAGCTTCTGATTATGTAATGTTGTTTTATATAACTTCTAGTTATATAATATAATTAAAAAGTAATTAGGATCATATACATAGCTTTCGACCATGTATTTGTAATTTACCTCATAACATCTGGTGATGAGGATTATACATATTTTTCATAACTTTTGGTTATGATATTTTTTTCTATATAACTTCTAGTCATTAAATAATTAAAATATTTGTAATTATATGAAATATGATTTACATAACTTCTAGTTATGAGATAAAGTAAATAAAAATTATAATAATATAATACCTTGCATACTACTTTTCATATTTCGTTTGAAGAAAATAAGGTCATATACCTTTATCAATGAATTATTCTCTTTTTCTATCTCGAGCATTCTTCTCTTTTTCTACATACTCAGAGCATCGTGTTAATAACATGTTGTAAAATAAAAGAATAAGAAGAAAATGAGATAATAAACAAAGATATTGAAAGAAAAGTATAATGGAATGTAGGAAGAGAACCAAATCAATTTTCATTAGAGGTATCCCCTCTTATAAGGAGTTATAAAGAGATATACATCAATATGGATGATCATCTATAAGTTTCCATAATTCGATAAATTCTCATATTTTATAATAGTTCATTATTACCTTAAAAAGTAAATTTTTATTTGTTTTTAAATTAATTTAAAACAAAATAGTATTAGAAACCATTAATTTGAATTATTATTATTTTTAAATTTTAACATAATAATTCAATTATGTTTTTATAAGATGTTAATATTCCTATTTTTGTAAAAAAAAATATGCAATTAATGATTTTATTGTAATGTTACTATTCCTATTTTATTAAGAACTATTTATTTTTAAATTTTTTATAATTAAAAAATGTTTTTATTTTTAATAAAACTTGAATTAAATTTAGTTTATATTATATAAATTGGATTCATATTTGATTTTTACAAAAAAAAAAAAAAAAAAATTTAAAAAATTGTGAAAATATGGTTTTGGTTTTTAAATTTTTGAAAAGTATTTTAAAAAATAATTTACACTCAAGAATCAATATCTAATATTTCATGATATTTTTGCCCAATATTCCGATTTTTGCATCCAAGTGAAAAACAAGCAAGAAATATCTTAATTAAATATTAAAGTACCCCTAGAAATAAGCTAAGAAAGATTTTACTAACAGTCTTAGTAATTGGTCCTTCATTGCTCCAGCACATAGCTACAGAAAATGCACCTCATTATAATATTATAAATGCAATCATCAATTAAAAAACTTTTGCCAAGAATAATGCATAAAATAATATTCATACTTATAAATTTCTGTTGAAGAAAAATTATATCATGTTAAGTATTTTATCGATCTTCTAATTCATTTCATTCGTAATTACAGATTAAGGGTTTAAAGAACTTTGATATCGAATAAGTTCTTTTTTGAAGATTTGATGTCGTAGAAGCTTAATTTAGATTTTTAACTTGATGTGGTTTTAATGTTTATGAGTTGATCACTTTGGCTTTGGCCTTGCTTGAACTGAACTTTGACTTAACTTGGACTCTGACGTGATTTGAGTCCTACCTTGAATAACCTTGATTAAGGGCTTCGATAGTTTGATCTCTATCGTCTTTTATCGATTTTAATATTTAAATCTTTACCAAGAAATTAAAGATTTGCTAAAGAATTTTTGAGGATTTCTTTTTTGCATTGTCTTCATCTCAAGAACTTTGGAATTAAAAACATCATATTGGATACTTTTTAATTCTATAAAAATAATTTTCCTTAATTAAAATCATTATTTAGGGACATTTAAAAGCTAATATTGGATAGTCCTAACCTTTTTGAAATATTATTTTTTAATTAAAAATAATGTATAAGGTATTTGAAAGACTATATTTAATGGTCTTTAATTAATTTCTTAACAAGACTTAATAATTACTTTTTCAATTATCAAAATTAAGATTTTTTAAATTTATTTTAACAATTATATTGTAATAATCAGAATAAACATTTTTATATAAATGGAAAACAAATTCTCTTGTGTTTTTTATTTTTTATTTTTTTGGTGGGGAAGGCACCATGTTACACATGATATTATTTTATTGGTAGAAAATTTAGACCATATGATAAGTTTTAATTATTCGTAACTTAAATTAGTTATGAATGTTTGATTTATTCACTTAAAAAATGGAGAAAAAAAAAATAACCTAAGAGTGTTAGGATAAAGCCCTTAAAAGCATGACATGATGTAATAAACTCTAAAATTTTATTATTTATTTAAATAAGTTTATGTTCACTTTTATATATCCTATTTTCATGCATTATACCTTGTAAGCACTCTAACATAAATCTTTTATATTATTGTACATGATTTGGGTGCATTATGAGTTTCACGGATGATCCAAGTCATGCGTTCTTTGTAAATAGATGACTTGTTCATAGTCTGTTCATGGGTCTAGGTAACCCATTAGAGGTAGTAGTGCACCACTTTCTAATTGGAGGGATGACTGGTCTTGGCTATTGAAATAAGTTTCCCATGGTGAATACACTAGTGTGTATGGTTACACATTGGACAAGGCCTATAGAGAGTCATGATTTAAGACTATCAAGTAGTCATGATTTCACCAACCTACTTCATTGTGTTGTCTCTCAACCTTGAGAGAATATTGAGCATGTACTAAAGTTAACAGTGATTTTGACTAATGGGTGAGATCATAAGCTGATCATATATTTCGTATGGATTGGGTCACTTTTAATTGAAGTTGGTAGCAATAGGTACATTCTTAATAGAGACATCATAATATCTCTTAGGATTGAGACAGTGTGTTCCCTTGGATGATCCTAAGGAAGTGTGTTCATGGAAACTATGACCATGGTAGTTCTTTATATTGAACTTGACATAAGCTCTTTGAGAGCTAAGACTTATCAATTGAATACACTACAATAAGAGGATCTGTAACTCAAGGATAGTGAGGGTAGTTTTAAAAGGCTGACAACT
This sequence comes from Vitis amurensis, assembly GCA_037355405.1. Taxonomy (NCBI): domain Eukaryota; kingdom Viridiplantae; phylum Streptophyta; class Magnoliopsida; order Vitales; family Vitaceae; genus Vitis; species Vitis amurensis. The sequence continues at coordinate 12,975 of JBAPGN010000243.1, read as the reverse complement.
TTCATCTTATTAGACTATGGACACCAATTCATGAAGAGATTGAATGCAATGGATAGCAGGTCACGGATCCGAGCACTTGGTGTCTCATTGTTATTTACATAGAATACTAGAAATGAGTTGCTTCTTTGTAGTGCGATGTTGAATTAACTTAAAAATTGGATTTTGAGGGAGTTAGTATTCCTATGGGTCCTAGTGGTCCCCACTCTAAGCTTATATACCTTGTTGGCACATGTTATAAGGGGATTGACTCTAGGTTCACTTTTGTTGATAAGAACGTTTTGGTAATTATGCAAGGTTGTACAAGGTTAAGTGAACAACGTTTCTAGATTGGACTAATTGATTAATTAGTAGGCCTTGTTGGGTTAATTAATCAATTTGAACCCATTTTGGGCTAGATTAAGTGACCTAAGCCCTTAGTGGGCTCAAGTCACTTAAACCCAGTGAGAAACCTTATAAATGCCCCCATAGGGGTTAAAGTTTCCATAAATTTTTCTAGAGAGTCGTCTTCCACCTTTAGAGAGAAAGAGAGAGTCATAGCCTCCACCCTCCATTCCATCATAACCGGAAGTGTGTCAAGATCAAGGTTTGAGTTATTGGATAGAAGACTTCGGTTTTAGGAGCTTCTACGATTTCGTTCTTTATCTTCACCTTCACCTTGTGGATTTGATTTGAGAGCATCTAAATCTGAGGTATGATTTTCATTAGCACTTTTTTAATCCCTTTAAAGTTTAAAAATATATATATATATATATATATTTTTTTTGTTGTACATAGGATTTAGAAAAGCCTAGGATGATTATGCATGTCCCTAACTTGATCCAGTCTTGGGAAATAGAGAGTTTTGAGTTTTTCCCATCAAAGAGTATATTACAACCATGGTATGGGATTCTCTAATATTAACATTTTTTATTTATTTCCTTATATAGTCTATTATCTATAACACATGCATCTTATAAAAAATAAGGAGATTGTAATGGGGAAAATCACCAAAAAACTTTCAATAAGAAACATAAAACTTTTCTCTTGATTTGCATCTCCTCCTTAGGTTATTAGAATTGGTATCAAAGCATGGTCTCGGTAACAATCATGGTGGAAGGGACCGGAGTGTAAGAACAACACCAACTTGAAAATACTGTTAGACACTGAAGGACTCATTAGACAAACAAGCATCCACTTTATCATAAATATCACAAACCATAATACTTAGGAATCAAGTCACCATGTTCCAACTGAACACACTATACAAGCCCAAACCATTGGATTAACCTATTGTAGCAATGGACATGGAGACAATTCTCAAGGAAATCAAGGGTTCTAACAAAAGTGTGGTGAATATAGTGAAATCTATGGGAACCAAATGAATTAATCAAAATGATCAATTACCTCCTATTAAAAGGATTTCACTTGCGGAGATTAAAAAAAAATGTGAGAAAAAACTTTATTATTATTGTTATAAGAAATATGAGACTCGATATATTTTTCAACTATTTCATCTTAGTGTATAGTAGTTAAAATAAGTTAAATAAGTTTAAAGTAGCATATAAAACTTTTATTGACTTTAAATCTTTGTTTATTTTCTTTCACTTGTACTTCTTTCTTCAACTTTTCCTCTCTAAGTTCTCAATTTCTCTTGTATTTAAAATTTTTTTTTTTCTAAAAACCAAACATAGTCTTGAGGAGGTACTAAAGATCTAAAGGAGATTTGATGATCCAGTTAGCAAAAATTGGTAATCAAGTTCATGCTTTGAAGCCAAAAGAGCATATGACAACAAGCTTGTTCAATTTTCCTTAACAACCAAATACTTTGATATTTTCTTATTTGAGTGGTTTGATGCATCCACTCTTACTTCATATTCATAACCCTTTTCACAAAAAATAAAGAGTAAAAAAAAAAAAAAATTACGAGAAAAAGCTCACATGTGTAGCAAGCTATCATACACATGTTTTACCTATGATCTAAATGGTCTAAGTGAATCATCAATCTTATCTCTTGAACAAGCATTCAATGAATTTATCAGGCACCACCTATGCCTTATTAAGAAGGATATATAGAGATTTTTTTAATAAGATGAAGAAATTCATGAATCTTGTTGAGTCTTACGTATGAATAATGCATTTTTTAGCTTTGATCTTCACCTTAGAGTACTCTTTCGATGTAGTAGAGTTTAACTGATAAGTATGGAGAATTTAGTCTTCATTCCCCCCATGTTTGATAACCAAGAAAATGATTGAAAACAATGGAAAACAGACAAAAAATGGATGGAAAATCTAAATTTAAAAATTGAAAATTCAATATGATTGTTAGTAGAATGATCCAAAACAATACAAATCCCACATTTCTAGCAACCTGGCCTATTTATAATGTCACATTATCCTAGTGATAGCATCTCATGATGTTACATCATCAAACAATAATTCAAAGCTTAAGTGTTCAAACTTAGTAAAGAAAATTACAAAAAATATCAAATCTCCCTAGTTTGAGTTAAAAATAGGTAAAAAAAAAAAAAAAAAAGTCTAGTATTGAAACACTTTGACACCATAATACAGATTTCAAAACGTCTTAACAATCATCTTTAAAATCCAAGCAAGCCTTCAATTATGGTCCATCTCGATACCCTATCAAAGCACTATAAAAAAATACTTCTTATATTGAAACGTGGAGCCAAAGTTCTTTATCCTATTGTAATGAATCGATACATTATTTTGGTATCAAAATGGGCTTCAATACATCGAATGTTTTATTTAAAGCAGTGTCAAGCCTCTTAAAGACTGTTATCAAAACTCTGTCAAATTTTGTATTGCTTATGAACATGTTTCGATGCATACCCGAATCTTTTTTCTAACCCTTTTTAATTGCTTGCTCATTGGTTCTAACTTTTTTCATTCTCTCTAAGTTCAAAATATTAAGTTTTTACATCTATTTTTGCTGCACAAACCCTTAGATCTCCTCATTATCAACCAAATAGGTACTAGTAAAAATATAATCCAAGTAGAGTAATTTATGGTCTATTTCATTATAAAATTTAATAAGTCTAAAGCATATAAAAACCCATGACTTGATCAACACAAATCACCTCATTCATAGCATCCTTCCATCTTTTGTCTTACAACATTGCTTTTTTTAAACTATTGGTTCATAATTTACAAAAAGACAAAAAAAAGGTTAGATCATTTTTTATTATCTCATAAATATCTTATTAGACTATGGACACCAATTCATGAAGAGATTGAATGCAATGGATAGCAAGTCACGGACCCGAGCACTTGGTGTCTCATTGTTATTTACATAGAATACTAGAAATGAGTTGCTTCTTTGTAGTGGGATGTTGAATTAACTTAAAAATTGGATTTTGAGGGAGTTAGTATTCCTATGGGTCCTAGTGGTCCCCACTCTAAGCTTATATACCTTGTTGGCACATGTTATAAGGGGATTGACTCTAGGTTCACTTTTGTTGATAAGAATGTTTTGGTAATTATGCAAGGTTGCACAAGGTTAAGTGAACAACGTTTCTAGATTGGACTAATTGATTAATTTGTAGGCCTTGTTGGGTTAATTAATCAATTTGAACCCATTTTGGGCTAGATTAAGTGACCTAAGCCCTTAGTGGGCTCAAGTTACTTAAACCCAGTGAGAAACCTTATAAATACCCCCATAGGGGTTAAAGTTTCCATAAATTTTTCTAGAGAGTCGTCTTCCACCTTTAGAGAGAAAGAGAGAGTCATAGCCTCCACCCTCCATTCCATCCTAACCGGAAGTGTGTCAAGATCAAGGTTTGAGTTATTGGATAGAAGACTTCGGTTTTAGGAGCTTCTACGATTTCGTTCTTTATCTTCACCTTCACCTTGTGGATTTGATTTGAGAGCATTTGAATCTGAGGTATGATTTTCATTAGCATTTTTTTAATCCCTTTAAAGTTTAAAAATATATATATATATATATTTTGTTGTACATAGGATTTAGAAAAGCCTAGGATGATTATGCATGTCCCTAACTTGATCCAGTCTTGGGAAATAGAGAGTTTTGAGTTTTTCTCATCAAAGAGTATATTACAACCGTGGTATGGGATTCTCTAATATTAACATTTTTAATTTATTTCCTTACATAGTCTATTATCTATAACACATGCATCTTATAAAAAATAAGGAGATTGTAATGGGGAAAATCACCAAAAAACTTTCAATAAGAAACATAAAACTTTTCTCTTGATTTGCATCTCCTCCTTAGGTTATTAGAATTGGTATCAAAGCATGGTCTCGGTAACAATCATGGTGGAAGGGACCAAAGTGTAAGAACAACACCAACTTGAAAATACTGTTAGACACTGAAGGACTCATTAGACAAACAAGCATCCACTTTATCATAAGTATCACAAACCATAATACTTAGGAATCAAGTCACCATGTTCCAACTGAACACACTATACAAGCCCAAACCATTGGATTAACCTATTGTAGCAATGGACATGGAGACAATTCTCAAGGAAATCAAGGGTTCTAACAAAAGTGTGGTGAATATAGTGAAATCTATGGGAACCAAATGAATTAATCAAAATGATCAATTACCTCCTATTAAAAGGATTTCACTTGCGGAGATTAAAAAAAATGTGAGAAAAAACTTTATTATTATTGTTATAAGAAATATGAGACTCGTTATATTTTTCAACTATTTCATCTTAGTGTATAGTAGTTAAAATAAGTTAAATAAGTTTAAAGTAGCATATAAAACTTTTATTGACTTTAAATCGTTTTTTATTTTCTTTCACTTATACTTCTTTCTTCAACTTTTCCTCTCTAAGTTCTCAATTTCTCTTGTATTTTAAAATATTTTTTTTTTCTAAAAACCAAACATAGTCTTAGAGGAGGTACTAAAGATCTAAAGGAGATTTGATGATCCAGTTATCAAAAATTGGTAATCAAGTTCATGCTTTGAAGCCAAAAGAGCATATGACAACAAGCATGTTCAATTTTCCTTAACAACCAAATACTTTGATATTTTCTTATTTGAGTGGTTTGATGCATCCACTCTTACTTCATATTCATAACCCTTTTCACAAAAAATAAAGAGTAAAAAAAAAAAAAAATTACGAGAAAAAGCTCACATGTGTAGCAAGCTATCATACACACATGTTTTACCTATGATCTAAATGGTCTAAGTGAATCATCAATCTTATCTCTTGAACAAGCATTCAATGAATTTATCAGGCACCACCTATGCCTTATTAAGAAGGATATATAGAGATTTTTTTAATAAGATGAAGAAATTCATGAATCTTGTTGAGTCTTACGTATGAATAATGCATTTTTTAGCTTTGATCTTCACCTTAGAGTACTCTTTCGATGTAGTAGGGTTTAACTGATAAGTATGGAGAATTTAGTCTTCATACCCCCATGTTTGGTAACCAAGAAAATGATTGAAAACAATGGAAAACAGACAAAAAATGGAGGGAAAATCTAATTTTAAAATTTGAAAATTCAATATGATTGTCAGTAGAATGATCCAAAACAATACAAACCCCACATTTCTAGCAACCTGGCCTATTTATAATGTCATATTATCCTAGTGATAACATCTCATGATGTCACATCATCAAACAATAATTCAAAGCTTAAGTGTTCAACTTGGTAAAGAAAATTACACAAAATATCAAATCTCCCTAGTTTGAGTTAAAAATAGGTAAAAAAAAAAAAAAAAAAGTCTAGTATTGAAACACTTTGACACTATAATTACAGATTTCAAGAACGTCTTAACAATCATCCTTAAAATCCAAGCAAGCCTTCAATTATGGTCCATCTCGATACCCTATCAAAGCACTATAAAAAAATACTTCTTATATTGAAACGTGGAGCCAAAGTTCTTTATCCTATTGTAATGAATCGATACATTATTTTGGTATCAAAATGTGCTTCAATACATTGAATGTTTTATTTAAAGCAGTGTCAAGCCTCTTAAAGACTGTTATCAAAACTGTGTCAAATTTTGTATTGCTTATGAACATGTTTCGATGCATACTCGAATCCTTTTTCTAACTCTTTTTAATTGCTTGCTCATTGGTTCTAACTTTTTTCATTCTCTCTAATTTCAAAATATTAAGTTTTTACATCTCTTTTTGCTGCACAAACCCTTAAATCTCCTCATTATCAACCAAATAGGTACTAGTAAAAATATAATCCAAGTAGAGTAATTTATGGTCTATTTCATTATAAAATTTAATAAGTCTAAAGCATATAAAAACCCATGACTTGATCAACACAAATCACCTCATTCATAGCATCCTTCCATCTTTTGTCTTACAACATTGCTTTTTTGAAACTATTGGTTCATAATTTACAAAAAGACAAAAAAAAAAAAAAAAGAGGTTAGATCATTTTTTGTTATCTCATAAATATCTTGTATACTTTAATTTTTCGTTAGTTTTCTTTTCTTTTTTTTTTCTTTTAGTTGATCTAAACATAATATATTATTTTTCATGTTTAGTACATCGTGGACATTTCAAATAAATAGATGTCTTCTATTGTCCAACAAATTAATATTTTTCTTTTGCATTTTATTGGAATTTTGGATGCATCTCCAAAAGTAAAATAAACACTTTTTAACTTATCAAACTCTACAAATATATTTGTCAATCCACGCCTATAGTTGTTGTTTTTTTTGTGTCAAGATGCCATTTGTTTTTCTCCTTATAATTTCTCATTTATATGTTGATAACAATGTGAATTCTTCTTGATCTTTCTTTTCAACATAGTTGGCTAATCTTTTCATATTGTTTGTGGCAATTCTACTTTTATAAGCATTATTATTATTTTACAATTATAACATTGAATTTCAGAGTTATCATATCTTTCTTTTTTGTTTTATGAGAAGTTGCAATATCTATGCCTTCTTGAGTAATATATATGATTTTGACTTGTTTCTTCCTTGTTTGATAAATTAAAACCACTTCATTTGTTACGTCATTCACAATCATGTTCACAGTATCAACATTTTCTTCATTATCCTTTAATGTGAATTTTGTGTAAAGAACTTATTCTAATTTTTCTTCTTAGTTTCTATTCATGGGCTCGCAATGATTTTATAAGTTAATCAATGGTCATAGAATATAAATTTTTAAATTCTTTAGTGCCTATAACAATATAGTCAAACTTTGAATCTAATTGATGTATTTTTTCAATCATACAATTGTCATTCAAACCTCCATAGTTTCTTTCTAATAGATTTACAATTGCCAATACTTTTGAAAAATAATTGAAGATTGATTTCTATTATTTTATATTCAAAAGTTTGAAGAAGATTTTTTCTTACCTTATCAACTCCTTTGTAAGTGTTTTATAGTATCTTCTATGCTTTCTTGGTGTTTTCTCAAAAGTACTTTCATTCACTGCTTGATAGATAAAAATTGAACTTTCTTGTATTTTCTCCTTATACCTTTTAAAAAATCCCTTTGATTCTAAGATATATCAATTCATGTTGTGACTGATTAGAGCTTTTTTTTTTCAACCTCCCATGCATCTTGTGAACCAAATTAATAAAACCTTCATCTTACTAGTTGAATGATCACAATTGCTTTTACTAATTTAGGAGAATTGAAATGGATACATCCTATTTGTTAAAATAATAAGGTTGAAAACACATACAAAAGATAAGTAATGGAGAAGAATAAGGAAAAAAATTATTGTCTTCCACTATTTTTATTTAAATATTACACAACCACTTATTTATAAACATTCACTACTGACAAAATAGAAACTCCTAATAATAAAAGTATAAGAACTCTTAATAAAAAAACATATTAAACTTTATAAGAATCAACAATTTAGATATAGAAATTAAGTGGGTGTTTGGTAATCCAATTTAATAACTTAAAGTGATTTAATAACTTAATTTAAGTCTTAGTTCTTCATAATTTCTTTTGCTACTCTACGAACTCCATTGTTGTTCGACCTTCTTTGCATTAATTATAATTTATGAGGATAAATATGTTAATTTGATGATTTAAAATAAATTTTAAGTTAATTTTATAAATCAACCTTAATACTTAAAATAAAAATTAAGTAATAAGTTTTAAGTCAATAACTTAAGTATAATTTAACTTAAAATTAACTTAAGTTATTAAATAATAAGTATTAAGTTTTACCAAACACCCCCTAAATCAATAACTTAACCAAAAATATTATGATTAACCTGAGAAACTAAATCAAATTTTAAGTTTTAAAATTTTCTAAAATTAAGTTTATTGTGGATGCTGGCTATGTGGGTGGTATGATAGCTGGAGAGTTGTCATTGATGGCATTAACAGTGGGTGGGAAATGGTGAGGATGATATTACGTTTTCTTCTTTTTGGCGTTTGGTGTGTCAAGGAGGAAGCTTTCTGCATGAGCCGATTGCATGATGTTTTTCCCTTAACCAAACAGTCCCCATAGCCTCCGCGGCCGCATTTAATATTATACTATTATTATCATTATTATTCTCATATTAATATTATTATAAGCCTGATTATTATTATTACAAAAATATTACGAAAGCCAGAAATGGAACTCTGCATGAAGAGTAAAATTAAAATTTTAATTGATAATAATAAATTTATATAATAATAACAAAAAATATATTCAATGAAAGCAATGTCTCCACGATCACATCAACATATGAGAAGAATATGGTATAAGAGGAGAAACACATGAAACATTAGTTTATATGCTTTTTATCAATACAAGAAATTTAAGTGCCCCAATGAGGATTATTTTTTGTTATATGCTTTATAATAAATAAATTTATATAGAGAAAGATTAATAAAATTGGCCAGTACATATCATAAGGAAAAAAGAGAGGGAAAAGTTATAAAAAAGAGTGGGTCAAGAATGATAATTCTCTTTAAGGATTGCCATGTTTACAAATTCTTACCAAGTCCTCATATAGGAAAAGTTGACTCTTTCCAAATCCCAATTCTACCCTTTATTGTATTTTCCTCTTATTCTTACCTAATTTTACTTTCTTATTTTTTCTCTTTTGTTATTATTATTATTATTATTATTATTATTATTATTATTATTAAATATTAATATTACTCTTAATATTATTATTTATGATAATAATATTTTAAATTATTCATATTATTATTAATATCATTCTTATTAACATTATCTATTATTTTTATGATTATTATTCAACTTATGATTCATAATTTTTAATATTATATTAAAAAATAATATTATTATATTTTTATTATTACTACAACAAAGAAACTGCAGAAGATAATTTGTATTTTTTAAATCTTAAGACTTCTAAACTTTATTAAAAAGTTATTCTTTTATTCTTTATATGCTACATTAAGACTAATTAAATTATTATTATTATTCACACCTCATTAATATTTATGATATTAGTTTTATATTATTAATATTTTTAATAAACTAATATTATATTCAAGTTAAAAGTATGGCAAAAATGTATTCATCTTAGTAATATAGTAGAATGAAATAACGTTTCTAATGCTATTAAATTTGTTACAAAATATAAGTGTAACATTTATGTATTGAACTGATAATATAAATATACTAGAGGTACTGTGAGAAACTGAACTGAAACTGTGTTTCTCTATCTCATTTCTTGAATATAACAGCAACATCATCGTTTTTATACAAGTTTGTTCAACTATTACACTAACTACTCTACTGTATAGTTGTGCTAACTTCTTTGGATAGTAACAACCAACTGGGAGCTGAGTTCTTGATCAGTTTCATTTGGGAGAGCTGAAGCTTGAGTGTATTCTATTTGGCTATCATCCACCCTCAAGCTCACAGGGCGAGGAACAATGGAGAGCTTTGTTCTAAATTCGAGATATTGAGAGCTTGGTAAGTGCTTGGTAAAAATGTCAACAATTTGATCACATTTTGGAATGTAATAGATGTTAAGATTTTTACGAGAACATGATCTCAGATGAAGTGAAGGTCTAGTTAAATGTGCTTCAATCGAGCATGAAAAACTAGGTTAGCAGTTAAATAAGTTGCGCTTTGATTATTACACCAGAGAAGAGGAGGAACAAAGGGAGAGAGACATAACTCTTGGAGCACAGACTAAACCCATATGTTTTTGAGGTTAGAGAAGCTAGACCCTGATATTCAGATTCTGTACTGCTACAGGATACCAACCTTTGTTTGGTAGATGACCAAGATATCAGGTTGGGTCTAAGAAAGAGATAATAGCTGTTGGTACTCCGACGATCATCTGGACAAGGGCCCAATCTGCATTTGTATACCCTTAAAGATCAAAGGAGTTAGCTTGGTGTAGTTGCAGACCATAACTGGAGGTTCTTTTTAAATAAAGAAGGATCTGTTTAGCTGTAAGCCAGTGAGTTTCTGTGGGATTAGCCATGAATTGGCAAGCTTTGTAAACAACAAATGCAATGTTGGGCTGAGTTAAGGTGACATACTGAAAGACGCTGACAGTGTTACGATAGGGCTTGATATCCAAAAATGGAGGACCATCATGTTGTGAAAGAGTTCTGCCCAGCATTCCAAGTGTGTGTGATGGCTTGGAATCCAACATATTTGTACATACAAGAAGATCCTAAACATATTTGTGCTGATTGAGGTGCATCCTGCTTCCATAATGTATTACCTCAATACCAAGAAAATAATTCAGGCGTCCAAGATCATAGATGGAAAATGTAGAGTCAAGATAGGAAATAAAAGAGGAAACTTGAGAAGAATTACTTCCAGTCACCGAAAGATCATCAACGTAGACAAGTAAGATTAAAATATTAGTTGTTGAATGCCAAAAAAACATGGAACTATTAGCTCTTGAGGCTTGGAATCCTTATTGAAGAAGAGCATGGCTAAGCTTATGAAACCAAGCTTGTGGGGCTTGTTTAAGTCCATACAATGCTTTATTGAGTTTGCAAACATAAGAGGGAAACTGAGGATCAACAAAACCACGAGGTTGAGCCATGAATTCTTGTTCATTAAGGTCACCGTTCATAAATGCATTCTGAATGTCTAGCTGTCTAAGTGGTCATTGGAAAGAAATAGCAATGGCAAGCATAATTCTTATTGTTGAAGCTTTCACCACTAGACTAAAAGTTTCAAAGTAATCCAGACTTGGAGTTTGTGTGAAACCTTGACTGACTAAGTAAGCTTTGTATCTATCAATGGTGCCATCTGGTTTATATTTTAATTTGTATATCCAATGACATCCAATGATATTGCTATCAGTAGGAAGAGGAACTAGCTGCTAGGTAGGGTTCTGTATGAGAGCTTTGTATTTCGTTTCTATGGCTGAAACCCAATTTGGATCCTTGGAGGCTTGTTGGAAAGAATAAGGTTTAGTAGGTTTATGAGCCAAAATGAGCTTCTTCTTAAAGATTCCAACTTTTGCCCAGGTGATCATATGATGTGAGTTGTGTGGTGTTGAGGGATTAATAAAAGAAGAATTGGAAGATGCATTGAAAGGAACTGGAATAGGGTCGGGTATGGGAATTAAGGAAGTTGAATTATGGGAAGAATGACATGAATGAATAGAATTAAACAAGTGAGGAGACTGAGATATAGGAACTAAAGACTATGAAGTATGAGTTGGTGGAATAGACAATGGTATAAGTAATAAGGCTGGAGTAGACGTGAACTGATAAGAAGAAGATGCAGATGTGGTGTTAATAGTCCGCTGAAATGGAAATTTTGTCTCATGGAATTTTACATGTTGAGTGATGTATATGCAGTTAGAGTTAGAATCAAAGCACAAGTAACCTTTGTGAGTAGGACTCTAACCTAGAAACACACACAGACTAGAGCAATAGTAAAGTTTATGTTTATTATACGGGTGAAGGAATGGATAGCATAGGTAGTCGAACACTTTGAGATGCTGATGTTTGGAATTTTATTAAACAACACTTAAAAAGGAGATTGAAATTGAAGAACTTTAGTTGGTAATCGATTAATGAGGTAAGTAGTTGTATGAAAGGCATAAAGCCAGAATTGTAATGGTAATGAAGTTGTCGCTAATAAGGCAAGACCAGTCTCAACTAAATGTCTCATCCTTCGTTCAGCTCGGCCGTTTTGTTCAGGAGTGTAGGGACAAGAACATCTATGTCTAATCCCATGAGTGGTAAGATAAGGAGTGAAAGTTTTGAATTCTCCACCATTATTAGATTGCAAACATTTAATACAAAAAGAAAATTGATTTTTAACCATTGTTTTAAATTTGATGAAGGTTGGTAAGGTTTAATAATTTGTATGTAGAGAATATATCCAAGAAAACTAGGAAAACTCATCAATAAATAGAAGAAAAAATTGAGCACTAATTGTAGATGGAGTTGGGGCAGGTCCCCATAGATCAGTGTGAATTAAGGCAAGAGAATGAGAAACTCTTGAATTTGATAAAGAAAAGGGTAATTTGTGACTCTTTGCAACTAGACAAGAAGAACAAACATCATGCTTATTTACAAGAATTAAGAGCTTTTGTCAAAATATCATTAGTTGGATGACCAAGCTTGGGATACTAGAGGCTAAAGGTGGTGTTTGACGTTGTAGAAGTGCAGAAGACTACAAGGGCATCATTAGTTAAAGGAGGGAATTCATATAAGCCATTCTTAAGTTGTCCTTGAAGAGGAACTTGTCTTGAGACTTGATATTTGACAAGAAAGAACTTTGGATGAAACTAAAAAAAGACATTATTATCGGTATAGAATTTGGAAACACTAATTAGATTAGTAGTGAGGTGAGAAACATGGTAGACTTTCTTTAAATGAAAATTTATGAAGGTGGATGGAAAAAAGTTTGAACTAGTGTGGAGGATTGGAAGTTTCTTACCATTTCCAACAATAACTTAGTCATTTTCTTTGTATGCTTGAACATCAGAGAGAGTCTCAATATCTAGAACCAGATGATGAGTGGCCCCAATGTCAAAGAACCATGTTTCACTATTTTTCGGAGCTAGAGATGCAACCATAGCATGCATTTAGTTGTTGTTGCTGGAGGTATTATGTA
>JBAPGN010000242.1:0-31778 GCA_037355405.1 Vitis amurensis | reverse complement strand
AAATAAGGATATTATTATTTAGGTCGTGGATAAGACACGCAACATCCGAGACCCCTTAGACGAATTAGGGATGAAATCTAAGCTAATATCTACTATAAATTCATAATATATTGTATATTACAAATAAGGGTATACATTAGGTAATATGCTACATATTTAATATATTGACTCGTTTGGTAATTAATGACCAGTTATTGTTTATACATATATTCATATGCTAAGTTGACCGCATATGGTCATATCATTATACTAATATAATTAATATGATTATGTCAGGAAATAATAAATTTATGTTCATATCATAAATTATTATTTCATGTAGTTAATATATAGGAGAATTATGATATCTAAGTCAATTCATAAAATATATTAGTATGCTTATTAGATCATTAGGTTTAGTGTTTTTTGGCTTAAGGTTTAGGGTTTAGGGTTTTAAGGTTTAAGGTTTTTTGTTTTCTTGTTTTAGGGTTTAGGGTTTAGGGTTTAGGGTTTTAGGGTCTTGGTTTTTAACTTTGAGCATTTTGGGTTTTAGGGTTTCGAATTTAGGGTTTATTGTTTTAGGGTTTAGGATTTAGCCTCAAAGTAAATGACTGTACATTATTGTGTATATAAACCAAGCAAGAAACTATTGGTTATTCAATAACCTTATAAAACATATATCATTATTAGGGTATTGCTTGGGTTGGCTATAACAACAACACTTATGGCATTGAACATAGAAAAATTATTTAAGATTTTCTCATAAATTTTAACTACTTGGAGAATTAATACTTATTAATCTGTAACGGTAAAGTATTATACCTATTGACATAAATTGTGTCACGGTCAGGGTTATTAAGTGCATGGTTGGTGACTATGATAAGTTTTTATCTATGATTTACTGGTATGGAAGAACCCTTAAATGCTATGAATCGTTCAGAAAATGAGTTGTTCATAGCATTTAGAGTCTTAGTGGATTTTAGATTCTAAACAGGGATAAAATTCACATTTCAACTATACACTTGGGGTCATGAGCTTTGGACTTTAATGTTGGGTTTTTTGTTTTTCCAAAGCTCATAGAGAGTTTTCTTAAGTATGGGTCTTAATAAAACTTTATTTAAAACATAACAAGAGGTGTTAACCGCTTCAGCCTAAAAATATTTTGGTAGGTTGTTTTCATTTAACATGGTTCTTGCCATCTCTTGAATGGTTCTATTTTTCCAATTATGACAATAAACAATCTCTTGAATGCTATATGACTCCAGGTCATGAGTTTAATGATTGACCTCAAGCATGCAATCCTTATTTTAAATCCAACTCTTACAGATGATTATATAATTTAGCACTGAAATGTCATTAACGACTTAGAATTTTGATCACAACCTTTATATGCTAATGTTTAGAATATGCACTCTTCTTTTTATTTTTAAGAAGAGTGCATATTTTAAACATTTTAACATATTTCAAATGTCGTTGATGGATTAGACTATGTACAAGCATATCAAAGTAACCAATTTAATGTAACCCTTAATCAATAATGAATGAAGGAAAAGAATAAGAGCTAAAACTAAGTAAAAAGGTACAATGATCACATCCACACCAAGCATGCAAGCTCCTCACGTTGAGTCCTTAAGGCTTCTTGAAGTGTCTCTAAAGTCTTGACATCGACATCAGTAAGCATAGGGGTTTGGGTGATAATGACGTGTTCTTTCCTCAAGCGAGAAACATCATTCTGTTTATTAGCTATAATCTTATCGATCTCTAAGATTGAGTTATGAAAACGCTCCTCTTATATACCTAGTTGCTCCAATTCCTTTTTAAGTGCTTTCTGTTTAGCATCGAGAGTAGCTAAGTTAACCTTTAATGATTGACGATGGTTTGTCTATACACCCTCAAAGTTTGAAGTATCCACAATTTGAGATGCAACAATAGCTAAACGTTTGCTTTGTACTTCTAGAGATATCTTCATAGAATAGGTGTGTTGCACTGCATCGAAGTGATCCACACTTTCCATGTACTTCTCAATTTGAAACTTCAATGGTGAAGGGTCCACTCATTGGAAGTTTTGATAATCATCTCCTTAATGCCTTCTCTTAAACCTTATCTTGGCTCAATTTTGGCCCTAATGGATTTATTACAAAGCTAGTGATATGTTCTTAGGGCATTAAGGTTGTTATATATTTAAGTTATTAATATGTAAAAAATAACTTAACCTGGTAACTTGAGGAGATGTATTTATAATTGTTATTATCCTTATACTCGATGAAATCAAATTTATTATTTTCTAAGAATAAGCCTAGGGTCATGAGCTAAGGGCTCTTGATGTTATGAACAACTCTAGGCTATGGCTGACATGAATAACTTCAGTTGAGGGTTTTGTGTATAGGTAGTTAACTAACTCTAAGTTTGGGTTGTGAGCTTAGGGCTCTATGTTCTATGAACAGGTTAGGGTTGTGGATGACATGAATGACTCTCGGTCATGAGCTCTAGGCCCTAGATGTAGTGAACAACTCTAGGTTGTGGTTGACATGAAAAACTTTGAGTCGTGAGCTCATGGCTCTAACAATGGGTGATTGTCAAGGATTTAACAATTGTTCTATTAAATGATTTCAGTTTCTAAATGCTATAATTTAAATGTGAACTAATGGTATACAGTCATTGTAACTTCACTCCAACCACCATTTGTCACTTTAGTTTGTTCACAATTTATGGAAATGGAAAGTGGTGGTTTGTATTAGGGAGAACCACATATAATACTGATATATGACTAATATGATAGAACTCTAAAGCCTAAACCCCTAGAACCCTAAACCCTCAACCTTAAACCCTAAACCTTAAAGCCTAAAAACTTGAACCCTAAATAGGAATGACAATGGGGCGGGTTTGGGATGGGTCATTGCCATCTCATTCTCGCACCCGATTATACATTTATTTCCCATCCCCGGCATAAACCCGTGTTGAGGCAGGTTGATTGGTTCCCATCCCTATTAACAAAAGAATTAATAACCTCATCCCCGCCCCATCCCGAATGTCCATTAGCCCTAACCCTAACCGGCAAATCTCATACCCAAAATACACTTTCCTTTCACTGATTATGATAATATACCAAATATGAAAAAATAATATCAAATTTGAAATTAACACCACAACAATCAATAATTTTAAGCCGATAGTTAGCTTAAATGATTCAAAATTAATGCAAAAAAAAAAAAAAAACCATCTAAACCATTTTCAAGAGAACAAAATGAAAACTGAACCAAACAAGAAAATGGGTCGATATCAACCATGGATGTGATTACCTCTTCAAGCCAATCTTTGAACCAAGACTTCATCAAATCCATTACTTCAAAGGCTTTCGCGTTCCTTTTGTGTGTGTGCTCTAGGACAAAGACTTCAAGATGCTCTAGATGATTGTGTTGCACATATTTAGGGCAAGGAGATCGAAGTCTATGACTAGTTTCATGTCGTAAAAGAGGGGTTTTGGGCTCTGAGGCTAAACCAAGAACAAGATGGAATTGATTTCAGAGTATTTTAGTTGGTGTGAGGGAGAATGAAAAAGAAGTATTGATCCTGGAGATAGGGTTTCAAGCAGTGCATCAAAGGAAGAAGAAGAAGTGGATATCGGGAAGAAGAAGAAGCGACTGTCAGAATTAAGGCTGGGAAGAATGAAAGACCACTGTATCAGAGGAAAAAGAATAAGGAGGAGTAGTCGTCAGAATTAGGGCAAGAATTAGGGCAAATGGGGAAGAATGAAGTATATATATATATATATATGGGGAGTTTTTTTTACATTTTAGTTGTTGAAGGGTAATTTTGTAAATGTATATTCGGGGCGGGGCGGGGCGAGTTGGAACAAAATCCATACCCGTCCCAAACCCAATTCGGGTTTTTAAAATATTCCCATACCCGACCTATACTAGTTTATTATATTTTATACCCGTCCCAATAGGGGCGGGGTGGGGCGGGTTACCCGATTAGCCCAGAAAATTGTCATCCCTAACCCTAAACCCTAAACCCTAAAACCCGAAACCCTAAACCCTAAACCTTAATCCCTAAACCATAAACCCTAAAATAATAAACCCTAAATACTAAACCCTAAACCCTAAAACCTAAATACTAAAACATGAAACCCTAAACACTAAAACCCTCAAACCTTAAGCCCTAAACCCTTAAAACAAAAGCCCTAAAACCTTAAATCATAAAACCTAAGGCATAAAATCCTAAACCCTCAAACTTTAAAGCCTAAACCCCTAAAAAACCTAAACCCTAAACCCTAAAACCCTACACTCTAAACCCTAAAACCGTAAATCCTAAACCCTAAACATAAAAACCTTAAACTTAAAAACTCTAAACCCTGAAACCATAAACCCTAAAAGCCTAAACCATAAACCCTTAACCCATAATCCCTAAACCCTAAACCTTAAACCTTAAAACTCTAAACCCTAAACCCTAAACCCTAAAACCCTAAACCCTAAACCCTAACCCTAAACCCTGAAACTATAAACCATAAACCGTCAACCCTAAACCCTAGAATCGTAAACTCCAAAGCCTAAAACCCTAAGCCATAAACCCTAAACCCTAAAACACTAAACCATAAACTATAAACCTTAAACCTTGAAACCCTAAAACCCTATACCATAAACCCTAAAACCTTAAACCCTAAACCCTAAAACACTGAAACCTAAGTCTTAAACCCTAAACTCTAAAGCCCTAAAACCTAAACCCTAAAACCTAAACCTTAAAACCTTAAAACCCTAAACCCTAAAAGCCTAATCCTTAAAACCACAACCCTAAAACCCTAAACCCTAAACCCTAAAATTCGAAACGCTAAACCTTTAAAACCAAAACCCTAAAATCCTAAACCATAAAACCTAAGACCCAAAACCCTAAACCCTAAACCTTAAACCCAAAAAACTTATACCCTAAACCCAAAAACCATAAACCCATAACCCTAAACCTTGAAACATTATAAACTAAACCCTAAACCCTAAACCCTAAACCCTAAAACCATAATCCTTAAACCCTAAAACCTAAACCATAAACCCTAAACCCTAAAACCATAAACCTTAAACCCTAAACCCTAAACTCTAAACCCTAACCCCCAAAACCCTAAATCCTAAACCATAAACCCTAAATTCTAAAACTGTAAACCCTAAACCCTTAACCCTAAAACACTAAACCCTAAACCTTAAAAACCCTAAGACCGTCAACCCTAAAAGCTAAACCTGAATAAAGTCAAATAACAGTACAACGACATGACTGATCGTATAGGATTAAATTATTAATTGAAATGAATGATGTGAACGATTGCTAGATATTTTTATTTGGCTCATTTGTGGATCATAGTATAGTTATATTAGTTTACATCACATTGCATCGAGTTATGCTTTGAAATAAACGAAACTAAGCTATAAAAACAAAAACAGTATTTGCATTCTTGCAATAAATCATTAAAAGAATATTACTTCAAGAAAAAAATTGCATCATCTCCTTCAATGCTACCTCAAAATAACAATATCCAAACATTTCATTTAAATACATTAAATGTTGAAATTATAATCTGACTTAAAGTCAAATTATAAGAATTTTAGGAATTTGATAAATATTAGGAATTGTTATTTATTTAGATTTTTTATGTTAATTAAGACTCTAGTCCTAACGGGAATTGAAATCCTAGTACAAGTATGATTAGTCATAATAGGAATTGAAATCCTACTATGAGTATGATTTATTTATTATAAATAGATTTATTATTATGTTGAAAAATAGGATGTAAGAGAAATGTCAAATCAAAGATAGAGGGAATGTGCATAATCACAAAAAAGTAACAATCTTACTGATTACTACCAAAAAGCGCTATTTTGTAGACCTAATTATAATGGTTTTAAGCACCTTTGAGTAGTAATCATATTCATTTAACCCAATTAATTCATTAAGGTCCTTAGTAATTGGTTTTAACCATTTTGTGGCAAGTTTACATGTTTTTATCAGCTTATGAATCGATTCAAGCATGCCAAATGATGGAGGAGCTACTTGGACAAGTTAAAGCAAGGATTTTGGATGTTTACAAGCTTGAATTTCAAGTGGAAACACGAGCACAAGCAAAGAGAAGCAAAGAGGACAGCAGCTTCAGTCTTCTTTCTCACTTTTGGAGCACTTACCGAAGTCCAATTTTTACATGCTATATACCATTTTAAAGCTCTTGAAGTCAAGAATCCAACGCTTCAAACCGTGCACGATTTGGAGCTGAAATGAGGAAGATATGGCCTTTGGAAGCCAACTGATCCAGGTTATGCGAAAATTTCGCATTCCACAAGGTGTAATGCGAATTTCGCATTTAGTTCGCATTACATTCGCATAACCCACGCGAATTTTGCTCTGTTTTGCCGACTCCACTTTAGATATTTTCCTTTGTATTTTGTGATGTAATTTCCTTTCCTATCCTTGTAACTAACCAATCATAAGCTTTTGCAATTGTAAAGACTATATAAGGGGTGGAAATCACCTCTTGGAACATATAGAATATAGAACATAGGTTACGTTTTTACACTCTCTCATTTTCTCTTTTCTCTTCACTATTTTATTTTCTTAGTAGCCAAACAGCCTCTAAGGGCTTTTCCTCAGAGGATGATTGGCTAAAGCTTTTAGTTTCTCAAAGTATGGATGTTATGTGATGGCTTGGATGCAATCCCATGGAAATTTCTCACACCCGGAAGGTAAGGTAGACGTTTTTCAATTAATGGTTCATTAATGCAAAGTTGGTTTTTATTTCCTTTGGACAACTTCCAATGGCCAATACTTGATAAGCTTTTGGATTTCTATCCATTAGTTATCTCCTACGAGCTATTGGAAGGTGAGGTTTTCAATTCCAAGTTTTGTATTAATCCATTAGAACCAATTTCAAATGGCCATTGAAAGGTGAGTTTATCACTTGGAATGACTTTGAGTTGCCAATATTTGGTAAGCTTTTGGCTTTAGACCATTAGTTATCTCTTACGAGCCATTCAAAAGAAGTCTAAGGTGAATAACCATTGATGAAATTCACTACCATCTATTTTGTCATTTTAAAGGATTAAAACTTGATTTGCTAAATCCACACCGGTTCGGGAAGCAAGCATCACCATAGTTGCAACCCCAACGCGAGGAGCCTATCCTGAGATTTCCAATTTGCATAAGAGTCAGAGCATAGCAATCCTATCTTTGAGAAACTTGTTTTTACACCCTTTCATTTTAGTCTTTAATGTTAGCTTAGATTAGTTTAAATCTTTCTGAAATATTTACATTTTCTTTTAAAGCTAACATCCATAAGAAAATCACTTATTTTCCTAATTTGAATATCACTAGTGTTTGCGAAAACCCTTCCCAGTGAACGATCCTAGAACCACTATGCTATAGTAGCTTGGCTACTTTAGTAATAGTATTCGAGGTATAAATTTTGTTGATACGCCTTTAAAGCTAAGCTACCATGAGTCGCATCACTTATCAATTATAACAACAAATTCACAAATTCAAATTAAGGGAGGCTGTTGAAATTATAATCGACCTAAACTTGCATTAATATAACATGCATTAATATAATCCGAATGAAGAAAATATAAAATCTAGTATTAAAAAGTAAACGAGAGTAAAGAAGTCCAATATTCTAAAGTAGTTGAGATCGCCATTTTAATCTAAACCTAACTTTGTATTTCGTAGATTTCTGAGATAACTTTGGCATTGCAATAATTTGGTCAATTTCCAATCTACTTTCATTACCATCAATTTGAACATCTTCCAAATAATGGCACCAACATTTGGTGGGACAAGATGTACAACACTTGGGGTTCTCCTCTTTGTTCCTAAACTTGTTATATAGGACCTGCATTGTAATCACATTTTATAACCATAGTTAGACTAAGAGCCCTATTTAGGTTTCTTGCTAAGAAATCTTAAGTTGTTTCATAATTCCAATAAGAGTTTTTATGCTTGTTTGACCAATTTTGTTCAAAGGGGTCATGTTGTTTCTTATAAAACCTCTCTCTTTGTTTATATAAAGAAGAACAAATTGGGAACTTTCTATTTTTGACTTCACCAAATGGAAGTTAAATGATACTTTAAGTTAATTCAAATAAAGCCAGAATTAATTAACATTGAGGAAGAAAATTTATTACCTTTAAGAACCTGGCACTGGTCCCGAATTGAATTGATAAAGTTTGAGGGTGACACATCCAAAGCATGCGATCTATGATGTACTGGAATCTACTGCAGTATTGGAATCTATTGCAACCCATGGCAATATGAGATGCCCAAACTCTCAATCAAAGGGCAACTTGATATCAGTTGCTGAATTGCTTGTTCATCACACCAGATTTTTCATACATCCAACTTTCATAGCGCCAGAAGATTTATATCACCACAGATTTCCATTCTGAATTCCTCTAAACTGAGAACTATAATCGCTGTGGCAGAAAAAAATTTAGTCGGCAAGCTGTAAGGCTTTGCTATTGACCTAGGTAGCTAATATAGATCTAGTTCCTTCACCTTCCTCTCAAGTACCGCGTCGATCCACGAGTCTATCAGCGATTTCGATTCAATGTCATTGAGATGCAGATGGAGCCGAAGTCTTGCAAGACTTACGTCTTTCTGACGAAGTCTTAAGGAGGAATCAATGGCATTGATGAATGAGAAGACATCAGTGTTTTTGCAACGTGAATGGAGAAAATCGGAGAGAGAGGAAAAAGGAGATAGCTTTCGTCATGCCTTTGAGAGCAAGCTGGTTCGAGCAATTTCCTCAGTAGGAAGTAAACTCAAGATTCTTACCAATATGTCATCAGGCAGGTTCGATATTCGATCAATTTGCTCCTCCGCCATTACTGAAATTGAAACTATTCTTGTAACGCCCAAGTTTTTTTTTTAAAGGGTAATTTAGGAAATTCATAATAATGATATTTAATTAATTAATTAATTAATTTAATAAAATGGAAGAGGGGTGAAAATGTAATTTTATGAATAATGCCCTAGGATAAATAGAAAATTCTCTTCTTCCTGTTTTTTTCTTAATCGCGTTCCTGTTCGTAAAGAGTTTCCAGAGAACGTGAAGTTGAGGTCAGATTTCAAGGTTTGAAGAACAAACCTCTATAGGTAGGATTCTAACCCTTTGATTATTATTTTAAATTCATTAGTTAATTTCAAGCACATTAGATATATTTTTTTTGGAAAACCCCAAATTTAGATTAGAGTTAGTTTTTTTTTTTTAATTCGTTTTAATATCAAAATAGTGAAAATTTAAGATTTTGGTTTATTGTTGGAAATTGGAAATTCTTAAGTTTTTAGGGGAAAAAAAAAACCTGGAGGACGCGTGTGCACACTATGGAATTGGAGAATGGAAAAAAAAAAAAAAAATATATATATATATATATATATATATATATCGGTGTGTGTGTGTGTGTGTATGAATGAAGGGTGTTGTTAGTTAATATATATATATATATATATATGTCTATTATTTTGTTGGCAATAATGGAGTATTGTTGGGAATAAAGTTTATGTTTAAAAAAAATGAGAGAATAGAAGTTTTAAATAAAAAGGAAGTAAATTTTTTTTTATATTATAATTATGAGAGTAAGTTAATAAATAACATAGATATTAATTATTGAAATAAATTATAGTTTAATTAAGTTGTGTCCCAAGAAATAAATTTTAAAAAATAATAATAATAAATAAATTCATTTTTATATGAATTATAATTTATTAATTTTTAAAAAATGAATAGATTAAATTACCTTTCATAATTAAAAAAAAATATTAATTTGAATACCTAAAATTTTAGGATTGTCAAACCTATAATTTTATATAAATAGTAATAATTATTCCTCTTATATTTGGTTAGGTGAAGAGTAGATTTTCAAGATTATTTCTCTCCAAAGTTTTTGAGGACTTCTTTTGAGGTAAGGGAAATTAATGCAGTTGTTAAATTTTTTTTTGAAATCATTATATATATATATATATAGATATAGATATATATATATATATATAGTATTTGAAAACATTTGAGTTATATTCTGTTTTATGCATGGATCAAACTTGTTTTGCATGAAAAATATGTTAGAATTTTATATTTTGTTTTTGACAAATAAATGTGGAGATATTATATGTTGTAAATTTGAATAAATTAAATAAATATTTGACTCTGGTTTGTTTGGCCCTTGTCAATGGGATATAATAGTTGACCTTTACATTTCTTGGTGGGGAATGTAATTGATTTGAACCACAGCCTCTAGGGGTTTCGGTTAGAGGTTACTAGTACTAGTAGTGTTTGGTTCCGTCCACCTTAAAGGAACAATTTGAGGCTAGCCACCCATTTGAAAAGTCCCACCTAACTAGGCACCCTTTGATGTTTGATGACCAAAGTAAATAAATTATTGGAATGTTTTGACTGAATTTGATATGAAACTGTTTGAATCATAAATAAATGCATACAGTTGGAAATTTTGAATGTATTGGCAAAAAAAAAAATTAACTCACAGGTTTATGAAAATGATTGATTACAATATCTACTATTTTGCAAGTGAGTTTGAAATATTGATCCATGGACTGCATTAATGTTCCTTATTGGGCTATGAGCTCATTCCTATTTGTTGACTACTTTTCAGGTACCCTTAGTTCGGGTGAGGAGTGATGGCTAGGCTGAGGAATGGTCATCATTAGGATTTGACTTAGGATTTTATGTTGGATTTTGTTTAACTATTAGTTATGTTCATTTGGATCTTTTGGTATTTGGAAGCTATTTGGATATTGATCCTTTAAATTTTATGTTAGTTCAAAGTTGAGTTTTGGAGATTTTGAAATTTGTTTTAGTACTTGAATTGTTTAAGTTTGCAAATATTTGGTCAATGGATTTTGGATAGTGGATGTTTTAGTGTTGAAATTGAATTTTGAGGATTTTAGATTTTGTTCTGCTACTCTGAATAGGTGTTTGGTAATTGGTAACTTCCAATTACAAGATAATTGTTTGGGTCAGGTTACACTGTAAGCCTTTGGGTTTGAAGTGTGAAATGACCGTCATACCCTTGGAGTGGGTCTTGGGGCATGACAGAGTGGTATCAGAGCATTAGGTTGTGATCTTAATGGGAACTTGTTTAGTTTACCTTTGGGAATAGATGAGTAACGCATTAGTTTAAGTTTCAACTTCATCTAGTCTGATTCCTTTTATTCCTTACAATTCTGATTTGCTTATTTGACTTCTTAGTGACTAATTTAGTTATACCTGTTGCTTTATAGGACACCATGCCACCAAGGAGACCTGCATCTTCCCAAAATAGTCAGGCTAATGATGATATACCTCCTCCACCTGAGGCTTTGCCCCCTATGAGTATTGAAGGGCTTTATAGATATTTATTGGTTGGCTTGGTTGAGCGTCAAGCTAAAGCTACTGGAAGTAATGGTCAAGGACAATCCTCATCTACTAGGGGTAGCTCCTTGACGACTTTAAGAAGTTGGGTCCCCCTTACTTTTCTGATACTTCAGATCCAACAGAGGCAAAGGCTTGGATTATGAAGATAGAGAAATTCTTTGATGTCATTAATTGTTCTGAGGAGCAAAAAGCCTCATATGCAGTATTTATGCTAGACAAAGAGGTAGACCATTGGTGGCACATGACTAAGAGGCTTTTGGAGGATTAGGGGCCTATTGTTTGGAGTCAGTTTAGGGAGGCTTTTTATAAAAAGTACTTTTCTGACAGTGTTCGACGACAAAAGGTGGGAGAGTTTGTCCATTTGAAACAGGGGGGTTTGATTGTGGCCCAATATGAAGCTAAGTTTACCGAACTATCACGTTTTGCCCCACAGTAGATTGCTACAGAGGAGGAAAAAGCATTAAAGTTTCAGGATGGACTGAAGCCTTATCTAAAGAATAAGATATCAATTATGAAGCTTAGTGTTTATTCAAAGGTGGTAGACAGAGCCCTTATTGCAGAGAAAGATAATGAAGAGCTTCACCAGTATAGGGAACAACAAAGGAAGAGGAATAGAAATGATGGTGCTCATGGTAACCAAGCACAAAAAAGGTCTGCTCCAAGTAGAAATCAGAATAAAAGAAAAGCAGCACAAAATTTAGATGGGATTTGTCCTACTTGTGGCAAGAAGCATGGGGGTAGGCCATGCTATAAAGAGACAGGAGCTTGCTTTGGTTGTGGAAAACAGGGACATATGGTTCGGGATTGTCCAGAGAGTAGGAAGTTTGTATTTGGGAAGCCTAATGAGGAGAATAAAGATGATAGATAGAAGCACAGGGCTCAAGAGCGAGTATTTTCTATGACTCATAGAGATGCTCATGCTATGTCTGATGTAGTGACAGGTACTCTTCAAATTCACACCTTATTTGCTAGAACCTTAATTGATCCTGGATCAATGCACTCTTTTGTTTCTGCATCTTTTGTTGGTTTGTTGGGTATGCTGATTAATAATATGGACTTTGATTTATTTGTTGCTACTCCTTTGGGAGATTCTGTTGTGGTTAATAAAATAATTAAAGATTGTTGTGTGATGACTGGGTATAGAGATATGACAGTTGACTTAGTACTTCTGGACCTTCAAGATTTTGATGTGATTTTGGGGATAGATTGGTTAGCTTCTTATCATGCTTCTGTTGATTGTTTTGGGAAAATAGTGACTTTTAGCACTCCTGGTCAGTCTTATTTTAGTTTTGAGGAGAAGCATGTGGACAAACCACTGTGTGTGATCTCAGCCTTGCGAGCTAGTTCTTTGCTCAGGAAAGGTTGTCAAGGCGTTTTAGCTTATGTTGTGAATGAGGAAAATGATTTAAAGTTGGAAGACATACCCATTGTAAGGGACTATCCTGATGTCTTTCCAAATGATCTACCTAGCTTGCCACCAGAGAGGGAGATGGAGTTCACCATTGATTTGGCACCAGGGACAACTCCTATCTCTAAGGCCCCTTATAGGATGGCACCTATGGAGCTTAAGGAATTGAAGATTCAACTCCAGGAGTTGTTAGATAAGGGCTTCATTAGGCCTAGTGTTTCACCTTGGGGAGCCCCTGTTTTATTTGTAAAGAAAAATGATGGATCTATGAGACTCTGCATTGATTATAGAGAGTTGAATAAGGTGACGGTGAGGAACAGGTATCCCCTTCCTCAGATTGATGATTTGTTTGATTGGCTTCAGGGTGCTTGTGTGTTCTCTAAGATTGATCTTCGGTCTAGTTATCATCAGTTAAGGGTTAGAGGTGAAGATGTACCTAAGACTGCTTTTCGGACTAGATCTGGGCATTATGAGTTTTTGGTTATGCCTTTTGGTTTGACTAATGCACCTGCTCCTTTTATGGACTTAATGAATAGGGTATTCAAGCCCTATCTAGATCAATTTGTGGTAGTTTTTATAGATGATATTTTGGTGTACTCAAAGAGTAGGGAGGAGCATGAGCGTCATTTGAGTATTGTATTACAGACTCTCAGAGATAAGTGATTGTATGCTAAACTCAAGAAGTGTGAGTTTTGGTTAGACAGAGTTTCTTTCCTTGGGCATGTGGTGTCCAAGGATGGCATCTCAGTTGATCCTGGAAAGGTAGATGTTGTGTCAAATTGGAGGAGACCTACTACTGTGACCGAGATTTGAAGTTTCTTGGGACTAGCTGGTTATTATAGGCTGTTTATTGAGGGGTTCTCTAAGATTGCCCTACCTCTAACCAGTTTGACTCAGAAAGGGGTTAAGTTTGAGTGGTCTGATGATTGTGAACGTAGTTTCCAAGAGTTAAAGAACAGATTGGTGACAGCTCCTATTTTGACTATCCCTTCAGGTTCAGGAGGGTTTGTGGTGTATAGTCATGCTTTTCATCAGGGTTTGGGTTGTGTTCTTATGCAACATGGAAAAGTTGTGGCATATGCTTCTAGACAGTTAAAGCCTTACGAACGAAATTATCTTACTCATGATTTGGAGTTGTCTGCAATGGTTTTTGCACTTAAGATCTGGAGACATTTTCTTTTTGGTGAAACTTGTGAGATATTCACAGATCATAAGAGCTTGAAGTATTTATTTTCCCAAAAGGAGTTGAACATGAGACAGAGGAGATGGATTGAACTACTTAAAGACTATGACTGCATTATTCAATATCACCCAGGAAAAGTGAATGTTGTGGCTAACGCCTTAAGCAAGAAATCTGTTGGTTCACTAGCAGCTATTAGAGGTTGTCAGAGGCAATTATTGGGAGATTTAAGGAGTTTACAAGTTCATATCAGAGTTTTGGACTCGGGAGCTCTTGTGGCGAACTTTAGAGTGCAGCCAGACTTAGTTGGGAGAATTAAGGCCCTACAAAAGAATGATTTGAATTTAGTGCAACTTATGGAAGAGGTTAAAAATGGCAGTAAGCCCGACTTTGTTTTATTAGATGATGGGATTTTGAGGTTTAAGACTAGACTTTGTGTCCCAAATGATGAAGACTTAAGGAGAGAGCTTTTGGAGGAAGCTCATTGTTCTAGGCTTGCGATCCACTCAAGAGGGACAAAGATGTACAAAGATTTGAGACAGAATTATTGGTGGTCAAGAATGAAGCGAGATATTGTGCAATTTGTGGCTCAGTGTTTGGTGTGTCAACAAGTGAAAGCTGAGCATCAACGACCAGCAGGGTTTTTGCAACCACTTTCTATTCCCTAGAGGAAATGGGAACATATTACTAAGGATTTTGTGACTGGGTTACCAAGGACCTTAGAGATCAATAATGCAATTTGGGTGATTGTTGATCGATTGACAAAGTCTGCTCATTTTCTGCCTATGAAAGTTAATTTTTCTATGGATCGTTTGGCTTCTCTTTATATTAAGGAGATTGTGAGAATGCATGGTGTACCTGTTTCTATAGTATCTGATAGAGATCCTCATTTCACTTCCATATTTTGGCATAGTTTACAGAAAGCATTAGGTACTAAGTTGAGTTTTAGTACTGTTTTTCATCCGCAGACTGATGGTCAATCAGAGAGGGTAATTCAGGTCTTGGAAGATTTGTTGAGAGCTTGTGCTTTGGACCTAAAAGGTAATTGGGATGATTATTTGCCCCTAGTGGAGTTTGCCTATAATAATAGCTTTCAAGCTAGCATTGGGATGGCACCTTTTGAGGTGTTGTATGGTAGAAAATGTCGATCTCCTGTTTGTTGGGATGATGTTGGAGAGAAGAAACTTTTGGGGCCTGAACTTGTGCAGTTGACTGTTGAAAAGGTCTCTTTAATTAAGGAAAGATTAAAAGCAGCACAAAGTAGACAGAAGAGTTATGTTGATAATCGCAGACGAGATTTGGATTTTGAGTGGGTGATCATGTTTTCTTGAAGTTTCACCTATGAAGTCTATAATGAGATTTGGAAGAAAAGGGAAACTCAGTCCTCATTTTGTGGGACCATTTGAGGTATTAGAAAGAGTAGGCACTTTAGCTTACAAAGTGGCCTTGCCCCCAAGTCTATCTAAGATTCATAATGTATTCCATGTTTCGACCTTAAGGAAATATATTTATGATTTCTCTCATGTTGTGGAGTTGGAGCCTATTCAAATTTCTAAGGACTTGACCTATGAGAGGTACCCGTTCAAATTGTGGATGTGATGGATAAGGTACTACAACATGCTGTTGTCAAGTTGGTAAAGGTCCAATTGAGCAATCATAGTATCCGAGAGGCCACTTGGGAGTTAGAAGAAGAAATGAGAGAAAGCATCCCCAATTATTTCAAGACTCAGGTATGTCAAGTTTAGAGGACTAAACTTTTGTTAAGGAGGGGAGGATGTAATGCCCAAGTTTTTTTTTAAAGGGTAATTTAGGAAATTCATAATAATAATGATATTAAATTAATTAATTAATTAATTCAATAAAATGGAAGATGGGTGAAAAGGTAATTTTATGAATAATACCCTAGGTATAAATAGAAAATTCTCTTCTTCCTATTTTTTTCTTAATCGCATTCCTGTCCAGAGAGAGTTTCCAGAGAACATAAAGTTGAGGTCAGATTTCAAGGTTTGAAGAACAAACCTCTATAGGTAAAATTCTAACCCCTAGATTATTATTTTAGATTCATTAGTTAATTTCAAGCACATTAGATATATTTTTTTTTGAAAACCCCAAATTTAGATTAGGGTTAGTTTTTTTTTTTAATTCGTTTTAATATCAAAATAGTGAAAATTTAAGATTTTGATTTATTGTTGGAAATTGGAAATTCTTAAGTTTTTAGAAAAAAAAAAAAACCTGGAGAACACGTGTGCACACTGTGGAATTGGAGAATGGCTTAAGGAAAAAAAAAACTTGGAGGACGCGTGTGCACACTGTGGAATTGGAGAATGGCTTAAGGATTAAAAAAAACATGGAGTATTGTTGGGAATAAAGTTTATGTTTTAAAAAAAAAAAAACTCTGTGTGTGTGTGTACGGATGAAGGGTGTTGTTAGTAAATATATATATATATATGTTTATTATTTTGTTGGCAATAATGGAGTATTGTTGGGAATAAAGTTTATGTTTAAAAAAAAAATATGAGAGAATAGAAGTTTTAAATAAAAAGGAAGTAAAGTTTTTTTTATATTATAATTATGAGCGTAAGTTAATTAATAACATAGAAATTAATTATTGAAATAAATTATAGTTTAATTAAGTTGTGTCCCAAGAAATAAATTAAAAATAATAATAATAATAAATAAATTCAGTTTTATATGAATTATAAATTATTATTTTAAAATATGATAGATTAAATTACCTTTCATAATTAAAAAAAATATTAATTTGAATACCTAATATTTTAGGATTGTCAAACCTATAATTTTAGATAAATAGTAATAATTATTCCTCTTATATTTGGTTAGGTGAAGAGTAGATTTTCAAGATTATTTCTCTCCAAAGTTTTTAAGGGACTTCCTTTTGAGGTAAGGGAAATTATTGCAGTTTGTTAATTTTTTTTTGAAATAATTTATATATATATTATATATACAGTATTTGAAAACGTTTGAGTTATATTCTGTTTTATGCATGGATCAAACTTGTTTGCATGAAAAGTATGTTAGAATTTTATATTTTTGTTTTTAACAAATAAATGTGGAGATATTATATGTTGTAAAATTTGAATAAATTAAATAAATATTTGACTCTGGTTTATTTGGCCCTTGTCCAATGGGATATAATAGTTGACTTTTGGCCCTTATCAATGGGAATATAATAGTTGACCTTTACATTTCTTTGGTGGGGAATGTAATTGATTTGAACCACAACCTCTAGGGGTTTCGGTTAGAGGTTACTAGTACTAGTAGTGTTTGGTTCTATCCACCTTAAAGGACTAATTGAGGCCGCCCATTTGAAAAGTCTCACCTAACTGGGCACCCTTTGATGTTTGATGACCAGAGTAAATAAATTATTGGAATGTTTTTGACTGAATTTGATATGAAACTATTTGAATCAGAAATAAATTGCATACAGTTAGAAATTTTGAATGTATTGGCAAGAAAAAAAAAAATTAACTCACAGGTTTATGAAAATGATTGATTACAATATCTCCTATTTCAAGTGAGTTTGAATATTTGATCCATGGACTGCATTAATGTTCCTTATTGGGCTATGAGCTCATTCCTATTTGTTGACTACTTTTCAGGTACCTTAGTTCGGGGGTGAGGAGTGATGGCTAGGCGTGGAAATGGTCCATCATTAGGATTTGAACTTAGGATTTTATGTGAGATTTTGTTTAAACTGTAGTTTATGTTTCATTTGGATCTTTTTGGAAAAAAAAAAAAGTATTTGGGAAATGCTAATTTGGATATTGATCCTTTAAATTTTTATGTTATGTTCAAAGTTGAGTTTTTGGAAGATTTTGAAATTTGTTTTAAGTACTTGAATTGTTTAAGTTTGCAAATATTTGGTCATGGATTTTGGATAGGGTTGGGGGGCGGGCTGGATATGTGGAGGTTTGGATGGTTTTTTGCTTTTAGTGTTAAATTGAATTTTGGGATTTATTTGTTCTGCTACTCTGATAGGGTTTGGTAATTGGTAACTTCCAATTACAAGATAATTGTTTGGGTCAGGTTACACTGTAAGCCTTTGGGTTTGAAGTGTGAAATGGCCGTCATACCCTTGGAGTGGGTCTTGGGGCGTGACAATTCTCATGCAAGATTGCTTGTATTTAATAATAATAATAATAATATATAGAAATCAATATTCCTAATTCCATTAGGTGTTTAGAGGAAATAAAAAATAAAAAAGGTAAAATATCTTAGTTGTATTCCTACTATACCTTAATTCTCTCCTACCTTCCAAAAATGGTATGATTTTGATTTTTGTTTTTATTGTTAATGGTAATATTTACAATATACAATATTATTATATTAATTATTTTGCGCTCATTTTATATTTATTTATTTTTAATGTAATGTCGAATTTAAAAATTAAATTGGAAATTATTGAAATTTTCAATATATGATTATCATTATTAATTTTTTTTAAATGTTACCATTCTTTTTAAAAAGTAATAATAATTTAATAATCAAGTAGAACATTTTGTTTTCCATCAAAAGTTGACAAATGTGTTTTAAGACATCCTTTTTCATCAGAATTAGCAATTTACTAAAGCTATGTTTGATTTCAAAAAATAATACAAAAGAAAAAAATATTAAGAAAAATGATTTTTTCATATTTGATTTCAATATAAAAAAATATGTGAAAAAATTAAATATAATTGAAATTAGTCAAAATCTATGAGAAAAATGAGCTAAATGTGTTTGAAAGTATATATAAAGTAATTTTTTTGATTTAATCTTTTTCTATTTCCCCTCACTTTTTCTTTCTTTGGATTTTTTATCTCTATTTTTTTTTTCCTTGCATTTTCCTTCACCGGTTTTTTATGGAACCAAACATAACCTAAAATAATTTTATTGAAATCTAAAGTTGATACTTGGTAATGGTAACTATTTTTGAAAATAAAAAATCATTTTTTAAGCTTAAATAACATTCCGAATAAATAAAAGAAAAGAAAAAAAAAAAGCTTTCTGTTTTTTAATATTTGAATTCCTAACCAGAATTTTTTTTTTAAATAATTCAGAATTATTTTAATTTTTTTAAATAAAAAATTGTTTTTAGAACTTTGTCGACAAAATTTGATTTTTGCACAAAAAAGTACTAAATTTATGTAAAGTAATAATTTTTACAATAGTATGTTTGGTTCAAGGAAAGAAAAAATTAAAAAAGAAAAATTCTCATTTTAATTTTATGATTAAAATAGTAACGAGAAACAAATGTAATTAAAATTAATTAATTTATTTATATTAAAGTTAAAATAAGAGTAATAAGTTATTAAATTTAAACTTTTTAAAATTTTAATTATGACTTCCCCTTTCCCTAATTTCCCTAGGAGTTTTAGCTGAAAAAGAAAAAAGAAAAAAATTAGACATAGAAAAATATTACAAATAATTTTTGGGATAATCGATTAAAAGGGGACAAAATCCCTCAATATTGTAGAACTAACCCCTCACTTTATTTAAGTCTCAAAAATGACCCATTCGGGACAAAAATAATCCCTCAGCTATCTTTCAGCCCATTTTCCCTCCAACTCCAATTTTCCCTTATGTTGTGTCTCTTCCTTACCCTGCAAACCATTTGTTCCATCTGTTAACCTGCGAAAAAACAAATTAACGAAGGATTTTTCCGCTTATTGCAAGAGAACAAAAAGGCAACAACAACACAAAGTAAAAACAGAAAGTAAGTTTCACTATTTCATTCTTTGATTTAGTTTTTCGAATTGTACATATGAATCTTCATCCATGAAAATGAGAAAAAACCCTAAGTGTCTTATTTTGGTTCATTTTTTTTTCAATTAAACCCTATTTTTCATCTTTCTGATATTGTGTGTTGATTCAGTTCATGAAAATGGAGGAAGAAAAAAATTCGATGATGAAAAATACGAAACAAAAGAGGTATAAAATTTTGGGAAAAAAGAGAAATGAAAGAAAGCCAGGTTTTGAAACCTCGTCATCGTCATAAAAAAATAAGAAGAAATCAACTGATTCAGTAAGCATTAATTTTCTACTTGAAAATTTGATTTTTAAATTTTTTTTTAATTTTATCATTTTTAATCGATTATCTTTTTTTTATGAATTTATTTTTCATGAATTGATAATATAATTGTTGAAAATTTTCTCAGTGAGGTTATAGTCCAAGGTTTTAAAACAATATTTGGAAATGATTAGAAAAAACTAAACTTAACTACTATCAAGTTTACCATCAAAAGGTTTTGAAATTTTGTGTAATGGAAGTTATTTGTTATGAATTATATAACGTATTTGAATTATACTTTTTATGAAATTTTTATCCAAATATTTAGAATTTTGATTTAAATATATATGTTAAAAAAAAATTGAAACTTAACTGCTATCAAGTTCATTGTCAACAGGTTGCAATTTCAAATGGGTATTAGGAGTTGTCCACCTTCATCGAAGAATTATATATGTATATGACTTATTGATGGGCATCAATAATAATAACAAGATTGCAAGTTGCTATTAAACCATTAGCCAAATTGTTGCCGCATATATCTGAATGCAATAGCATATTATGGGTTTCATGGTGACACAAAAGTTAACTACTAGGAATGGGAAATTGAACGGCTGTAAGATATTCCTCAACAGGAAAATGAGTAAGTGATCTTAAATTTACTTTCATAACTTATACACTTAATCCTTAATAATATCCCTAACATTGATTATCTGTGTACCATGTAGTGGTGATTGTGGCATGTTTGTTATCAAATATGTTGAATACTTAATGCACAACCATCCATTGAAGTCATTAACAAGTGCTCGAATGGACTGGTTTCGGGAAAAGATTGCAGCAGAGTTATTTTATATGAAATACTTGCCTATGTAATGAATTCAATGTTGATATTTCACATTTTGATAATGTAGTTGGATGGTTTGTTATATGTAATTGGATAGCTTCATATATGTAGTTAGACATTTTGATAAATGTAGTTGGACAGGTTGATAATATCTACTTGGATATTTTGATGAATGTTGTTCGATAGTTTATGTATACAATTGGCATTTTAAACTAAACTTGAATGTTGTCAAGTTGTTATGGGTACAAAACTTGAAGGTAGTTAAGTTCACAGTCTTAATAGAACACCTGAACTTAACTGCTATCAAGTTAACTGTGAACAACTTGACAGATATTAAGTCGAAATCTATTTCCAGAATAACAATTTAATCTAGACTTAATAGGTATCAAGTTTGATCTTCTATAGACTCATAGGAAGTTGTGTCTACAGTTGCCATTTTAACTTGAACTTTAACTATTGTCAAGTTATTTTATGAACAAACTTGAAGGTAGTTAAGTCCACAATCTTCAGACAAAACCTGAACTTAACTATTGTCAAGTTGTTTTAATGAACAAACTTGAAGGTAGTTAAGTTCACAGTCTTCAAAACAAAACCTGAACTTAACTATTTTCAAGTTGTTTTATGTACAAACTTGAAGGTAGTTAAGTTCACGGTCTTTAAACAAAACCTGAACTTAACTATGTAAAAGTTGTTTTATGTATAAACTTAAAGGTAGTTAAGTCCACAGTCTTTAGACAAAACCTGAACTTACTATTGTCAAGTTGTTTTATGTACCAACTTGAAGGCAGTTAAGTCAACGGTCCTTTAGACAAAAACCTGAACTTAACCATTGTCAAGTTGTTTTATGTACAAACTTGAAGGTAGTTAAGTCTATAGTCTTGAGACAAAACCTAAACTTAACTATTGTCAAGTTCCTTATCAATAAAAGTGAGAACAGTTGAGTCCATAGTTTGAGAATAAACATGTAATTTTCATTCATACTTTATACATAACTCATCATAACCAAGGAGGAAAATGTTGCGATATTTCGGCGATATATCGCCGAAATATCGTGTGTCGAAGGGTATCGACACGATTTTTCTTGCAGAAATATCGGCCAGGCGATTTTTCGGGATAAATCTCGAGAAATCGGCGATTTATCGCGATATATCGGCGATCTGGCGAGAAATCGGCGATTTTTCCCTCGATTTTATCGCTTGGTCAACGCGGGGTCAACGGAGTCAACGCGCTACAGTGAAAGTTCAAATGTGCTACAGTGTCCCCGCTACAGTGCACCTCCCAAACAAATTGCTTCTTGCTTCCGAGGGGATTTGAACCCCAAAACCAAAAGGTTTGGGGTTCAAACCTTCTTGCCATCTGGGCTAACTTGCCCTTATGATATAAGGTGCATTAAACATATATATACTTAAAATATTATATTAAAAGAATATTTTAAAGAGCAAATTAATTATAATTATTTTATAATTAAAAGCAAAATTTTCTTTTAATTAATTACCAAAAATATAAAACTATATAATTTTCTTCATAATGTTTTAATATCATTAATAATTAATTAAATATTAAAAAATTATATATATATATATTATACTTATTTTTATATTTTTTAATACAATTGAATTAAATGGATCATATTTTAAAATTAGACATATTGTAATCAAATTATCATAATATTATATATAATTTAATAATAAATGTACACTTATAAAAATTCTATTTTTATCGATGCATACAATATTATTATCAAATATGATAAATCATGTTATACATATATCAAAATTTTCAATAAATACTTTAAAATGTCTATTATACTTCTAATTATATTATTATGATGTTTTCTTTACATTTTCATGAGTTTTTAACCATTTTAAGCACCAATATTTTTTTCCAAAATATCCACCGATATATCTACCGATATATCCGATATATCCGTAAAATCGAAGTACCTGATATATCCGTGATTACCGATATTTTCATCCTTGATCATAACATATATGTATAAAAGTAACAAATATCTCCATTTCTATGGGTATGCAAAAAAAGGGGATCATTATTGCAATATTCATCTATGTGCTTATCCTATCACCTTATACAAAAAAGTAACTTACATTTCCGTTCACATGGGTACCAAAAAAACAAAAAAAGCTCACTATTACAATTTTTCATTCCATGTAAGTTCATAGAGTGCCAAAGCTATCATGATATCAAGGGATTAGTCGTTTACATGTTTTTCCGATTATGCCTATATTGACCACATCCGACTACAACGAGATGTGTGCTTGCCCTCTCCACCAAAAGAAATTCTTACTTTCCTTGGTCTTCCTGTTTGGACGTCTCGTTTTTAGGTGGTAACACAACTTTGTCAATGAATATGATTAGGTACTACCCAATCTATTTCATTTCCAATTGGGATAAATACACTCTGAATATGAAGATAACAATACTTTAGTAGTAAATACTTGGAGCACAAAAGTGTAACATGAAATGTTGTAAATCTACAAGCAGCAATAGCATGTGCACATGGAATATGATCAAGATCAAATTGTCGACATGTGCATGAACGAGTTGTCTAAATTCACTTGAGCACTAATGCCAGCATAGTTAACATTACACTCCTTAGATTGATAGGTTCCACTAGATATGTTGCTGACATATTATACCTCGAATGAAGTTCTCATCAGCCCACATGGTAAGTTTAGTTGGCATTGACATTGCTTGTTGTTGACGAGTCACAAACCATTTTTGAAGTAAGCTTCTCAATTCTCAACCAATTGCAAAACTGGAAGATCTCTAGCATTTTTCAAACACAACATTAAGGCTTTTCAACGATCCCTATTGTCATGATATTATATCTTTTTCCGGTAGAATATGAACGTGTCCATCGATTCAACACCTATATCCATCAAATATCTTGCTGCTCTTGGGGTCAATCATCTCTAGTTGCCCAAAATATAAATTAAACTCTGAAACACGATAAGCATGGACAGCATCATGGAACAACTTATGAATTGGCAGGATTCTTGAACTTTGTCTTCAAAATTTTTGTCCAACGTGATAAGTGGCAGACACCATGCCTTGCATGGGGAAATACTTTATGTACTGCTTTTTCAATGCTACCATGTCGATCTGATATCACAACAATCATCAATGTGTCCAAGTGCATCATGCAGTTTTTGTAAAAACCACTCCATGAGGCATCATTTTCTGAATCACCAATCCCAAAGGCTAAAGGGTATATCTGATTGTTGCCATCTTTACACGTTGCAATAAATAAAGTCCCTAAGTACTTTGCTTTCAAAAATGTCCCATCAACTGCAATCATAGGCCTATTGATGTGTGAAACCCAACAAGAGATGCACCAATTGACATAAAAAAGTATTTGAATTGATTATCACAATCAGTAAACTATATCAGTAATGGTAGCCCCGGCCCCCCCCAAGATTTTTTTGCTCTAAAACATAGCAATAGGATGATAAAGTGTTATAAGACTCCTCAGGTGATCCCTAATAGAACCTAGAGCAAGTTCTTTGGCTTTCCACGCTTATCATAACTGATTTGAACACCATACTGCTTTTCGAATGTCTGCTACAATGTCTTTTGGTTAAAATTCAACCAAACCCCTTTATATGTTTCTTTTATACTCTCACCAATCAACCACTACTTGCATGTCGATTGTCACGAGACATCATACCTAACGAAAAGTGTGTGTTGAATAGAATTTCATTATTGAAACATATTGGAAATCCCCAACTGGTAGCACGAACTCGCCACTTGCATTCTTTATCAAAACATTCAACAAGCAATAACTTAGTAGTGGATTTAGTTGTTTTGAACTCAAACTTCCTTTTTCAGAGCCATCATATACAACTTCCTTATAATTCTTTTTTATTTGAGTATATTTGGTGCTCTTCTAGATGGTCATCACTAATTCCACTAACTATAGGTTGTTGCATCATGTTTTGTCTTTTCATTTGCTACATCTTCGATTATAGTGGGATTGTCATGTATGAAACCATCATTTGTATCAATCATGGTCAAGATTTCTACAGCACTCTGAGTTGAACTAGTTTCTGAATGAGCCAATTTGGGTCACTTGCTTATCACTAGTTAGGGTTAGTATCATCCTATTAATCCTCCTCATTAATTGCAGTCTCATTCATGTTCCAATCATGAACTTATACCCTTCAAGTGACTCATTTTTGAAATCTTGGTCCATTTTCACCATCAACAGTAAGAGTTTCAACTGAATCACAATGAATGTGTCTACTTTTTTACATCAATATTGAGTCTCCATTCAATTCTTTATCAATCTCAGAAGGCATATGACATTCAAAATAAAAATTGCAAATTGATTTCTGATTGTGATTATCAATTCTCTTTTCAACTCATGATGCACATAGAACATATAGCTTACCATTTGTACAATTTAACCAATAAAGAATTTCACATCCCCATCACCGTTAGTTGTATAAGACTTGTGGTATGTTGGCATTGAATTACGTACTTCATTGAAAGAAAACAATTTGTTGGATCTAGCTTCAGATATTGATGGACAACCCCTAATAACTCTTTATATGATATATCTTTCGGGATCTCAATGTCTTTACCTTTACTTCCTTCGAAATAGAAAACATTTCCATCTCGTACCCATTCTCCTTCATTATAAAAGCATTATTCCTACTTCATCAACCCACTAAAATAACAAAATAATTCAATTAGTGGCATCAACAAACAATATTAGAATATTTTTTAGTTACATCATAGCATTAGCACCAATAAGTAGGATATTAATTTTAAGAAAACTCATTCATTATTAAATACATATTATTTCATTACACATATTTATTTTTTTTAATAAACAAACAAATAAATAACATTATTAATCATCTTTACTAACCTCAAATAATACCAATAATTGCTAAAGAATACAATGTATATAGTTATTAAATAAATTCAACATTGTAACTCTAAACTATTTTAAACAACAAAATATATTTATTTACTAAAAGATTGGTTATGTTATTAATTCATTTAATGTCAAGGGTAATTTGCAAATGATTCAACTCAAATTGAGTATAATTAAATAAAATAACAATAATATAATGTTACTATAACAATAACTATATACAATCTTAACTTACGTCAAGTTCAACTTAACACACGTTCAAGTTCAAACTAATATCCGTAAGGGTTTTGATATATAACTAAAAAAGATAACTTTATATATTATATCAAAACCCTATTCACACATATTTACATCTATATAAGAAACAAATATGGCAAAACAATCCAAACCATCATAAAATTCCACAAGTTTTATTACTTACCATCATTTGATTTTCATATAGACAATGTTTCTCCACCACTACACTTTTTAAGCTAATGGTTTCCTTCTTTTTAATCCCTTTTTTCATGGCTGTAATTGATATTAAAAAAATTATAACAATTTCAAAACTTATTTAAATATTTACTACATCTCATTAAATGTTTGAAAATATTCAATAAATAAAAACATGAAAGAAAAAAATATGGAAAAATAAAAATAAACGTACACATTTATCAACCAATCAACTTAAAGCGCTTTAAGTTGAAGAATCCGAAGAGAAACTGTGTGAGACTTGAAGAAATGCACTGAAAAGAGAGAACGGAATACAGGAGAAAATGAAAAAAGGGAAAGTAGAAGAAATAATAAAAAGAGGTGAATGGAGGGAAATAAAAATTAGAATGGGAGGGAAAAAGGAGTTGATGTAGCTGGGGGTATTTTTGTCCAGATCGGGTCATTTGGAGGCTATTGAAAAGTGGGGGGTTAGTTTTACAATATTGAGGGTTTTTGTCCCTTTTTGATCAGTTTTCCCATAATTTTTCAAATGTGAAGAATAACTTTCTAATTTTTCCAAATACTAAATTTTTTTTTTCCAAAAGCATTTGTTTTATACTAAAACTATTTTAAAAAAACAACTATTTCCTAAAAGCCCAAGTTTGTCTAGAAGTGATTTTGGGAAGCCTCTTAAATTTATTTTTAATTTAAAAAAAATATTTATATGATTCCTAAACAACCACTCCTAAGGTTTTTTTTTCAATTTAACAGTTTATAAAAAATATTAGCGATATTAAATAAAAGAGGGGACACCAATAATGAAGTCAAAGGTCCAATACGATAACATCTCAAATATCAGGGGAAAGCAAAAGAGGAATCATCCATAAAGAACCTTTAAGCTATGTATGGTTCCGTAAAATTTGAAGAAAAATGCATGGGAAGAAAATACAAAAGAAAATAGAAGGAAAGAAAGTGAAGGAAGTAAAAAAAAATAGATTAAAGTTAATAAATTTTTTTTTTTTTGTTTACTTCAAACTCATTTTATTTATTTTAACTCATCAATATAAGATTAAATAATTTAAAAATACATAAGTTTTTAATTAGTTTAATTATATTTAATTTTCTTTGATATTTTTCATAGACAACCAAATATGAAAAAAATCATTTTCCTTTGTATTTTTTTTTCTTTCCTTAGTATTTTCCCGGAACCAAACATAATCTAATCATCTCTATAATTAGAACTAAGAGTCAACGGTGACAATTTTCAAATTGAAAAAAGAAGAATATGAGGACCAACACTTCAACTACAATATATGGGTCTATCTCCAAGATCATGACGCAACACAATTTTTATCAGACTACTCACAACATCACAAGCTAAATGTAGAGATGGGCACAAGAAAATGTATAGCAGAAACCCAACCAAGTTGTTGTTGACCCTTAATCAAAACCCCTTTCCCCTAAGTGAAGAGAGAAACAAAATACAAACCCTTGACACACATTCCTAATCTGTTCAACAAAAATATCAGCTCAAAGATGAAAGCTTTCAAATGAAATGCAACCACTAAATCACAATAAACCTTTCCCTGGTGTCATTGAATGCAATAACATTCTTAATATATGATACATGAGAACGGGTTGCCAAAACTCCTTGGTTACTTCTACATGGGCATTGGCTGTGGAAGCAACCAAATCAGCTCTCTCAAATGTCTTCCCCTACTAATATCTTGAGATATATACCTTAACAGATTCAGCAATTCTTTAAATGAACCCGATCATAGATGATAGTTGCAAGTGAAAATCAGGCTTTAACATCCCAGACTATATAATACATGGCAACTCTCAAGTAAACTACGAAAAAATGCTCTGAAATCTACAACAAATTGCATCTGGGATATGATGATAACCTGTGATGTGCATCCCTTCTTTAGTACGTGTGAAAATTTGAAAATTCTACAAGAGAAGAGCAAGTTTTCAGCAAATCCCCATGGGGCCACCAAAGGTTTGACCTATGGCAATAATCCAATCATGATTTTTTTTTTCATTTCCATCAATACTTGGTTACAAACCCGCAAAATAACTTAATTATTAATTAGCTTCCCTTTATGCCTTTACTCATATTCATTTTTGGCAGCTTTACTGATTTTACCTCAATCAGTTTACTTGATTTTCTTTCCTTACCTTCCCATAAAGCCTGAAGGGAATTAAACCGAATTCCCAACCTATGAGAAACAAAAATAGAAAAAAAACGCATGCCAAAGAAAAACAATCACACGCACAAGACAATATTTACGTGGTTCGACAATTTTGCCTAAGTCCATAAATGGCTTCTATAAGCCACGGTTTTTGCCTTAAATCCCTTAGGATCACTTTGACTGGCCAATACATGGTAAGCTTAAGGTCTCTGTGGATGCTTATTGCTAGATCCATATCAAGTCATTAGTTATCATGTACGAGCCATTGGAAAGTGATTCAAGGTGATAGCCCATAGTGTCTTAAGCCATTAATGGACCTTGACTACCATCATCTTAGTGACTTTTTATGGATTAAAAACTTCATTGTCAAACCTATACCGGTTCGGGAAATAACTATAGGTTAAATCCCCAATGCGAGGAGAAAAATCCGAAATTTTCCACTTTGCATCTGGAACTTGAACCTAGCAACCTTTAGCTCCGGGAGATTTTCTTTCTTCCACTTTTTACTTAGTTCTATGTGAGTTTAGTTTAAATCACCACTTTCAAAACAATTTTATTTTCTTTTAAATTTCAAGTTTGTGCTAAAGGAAATCATCAGAATCAATTTCTAATTTAGAGTCTGTCACTGATAGAGTGAAAACCCATCCCTGAGTTCGACCCTAGAACTGCTATACTATAGTAGCTTTGCTACGCCAGTATAAGGTCATAGATTTTATAAATATTTTTGATTAAAAGACCCGGCTGGGAATTCAAGCGAATCAGTTAGGGTTTCTATGACTTTGTCTTCCATCTCTAGAGAAAGAGAGAGACCAAGTGAGAGCCAAGAGATCCTTATTTTCAAAGCCCACACTTTGGAGTGCCAAGATCGTGGTTCAAGTTATCAGGAAGAAGATCTTGGGTCTACGAGACTGCCAGATTCATTGTTCTTCATTTTCATTGAGTGACATTGATTTGGGAACATCCAAATCAAAGGTAAAGTTCTTTAATGACTTTCTTCTTGACCCTATAATGTTAAAAATTTTTATTTTTGCTTCCATTGTATAGGATCTAGAGTCCTAAGGTAGTTTTGCATGCACCTATACGATCCAGGGTAAGAGAATGGAGAAATCCAGGGTTCCCAGCATAAACCTCCCACTATGATGAAGTATTGGTGTATTAGAAATAATAGGAATGGTGTCTCTAACTGGTTGGATCCATAGTATATACCTTGTGTAAAAGTAGAACTATTTTTTAATGTATCCTCCAATTTGTACCACTCTTTGTCTTATTCCTTATCATATAGTCTTCATAAAAAATCTGACATTTATGCCAACAAATATCTTCTAATGATCTTGATTATAAAGGTAATAACCCAAAAATCCTCCTAGATATCCTATAAGTGATATACCTTTTAAAGTAAAGAAGGTATAACACAGTCTCTAAGACATATCGCTAAAAGAATATGGGAAGTGATGAGAAACCAATCATTAATTTCACTATGTCTATCTAAGTGTGATATTTTTTTCTACTTCTCCATTATGCAATAGAGTCCTTGGTGCACATAACTAGGATATAATCATGTGATCCAATGGAAAGAATCAAACTTACTAAGCATACCACCATGATCTAATCGAAGCGACTTGGTATATATATCCAATAAGTTATCCAATCCCGCCATAAATTCAATGAATGTATCTAAGGCATCTAATTTCCTATGTACATATCCAAAGCTAGAGTAATCATCACTAAAAGTGATGAAATATCCATAGCCTCCCCATGCATGGACACTCAAAGTTTCATACATGTTAGTAAACACTAACTCCAAACATTCCTTGCCTCTAGTCCTCTTGGTCATTTTACCATCTATACATGATCCATAGATTGGAAGATCTTCTAGAATTAAAGAGTCTAGACTTTACCAGTCTTTGGATCCTATTTAGATTAATATTACCTAGGTCTAGATACCAAATGTTTAATTGGTGCTAGGTTCAATCTTGAGATTTGACTATTCTTATCACTTGGCAAAGTGATAGTGAAATACATATAAAAGAAGAGGATATTATCTCCCACTAACCTGCATAACTAACCTTGCATTTGAAGATAAGGTAAGTATAATCCCATTATTTAACCTTCTTACTTGTTGAATATCCTCTAAAGACTTATAGATAGTGGGGACTAGAATCTATCCACCACTAAATGTTCAACAATGAGAAAATGATGTATACTTTCATTTTTCCTTTAGGTAAACTGGACATTCCTTTCTTAATGCC
This sequence comes from Vitis amurensis, assembly GCA_037355405.1. Lineage (NCBI taxonomy): Eukaryota > Viridiplantae > Streptophyta > Magnoliopsida > Vitales > Vitaceae > Vitis > Vitis amurensis. The sequence continues at coordinate 1,210 of JBAPGN010000242.1, read as the reverse complement.
CTAAAAGGTCACATAGGAATCACTTGCCTTTGAGCTTACTCTCTTATTACTTATCTTGAACTTTCCTTATTTGGTGTTGTTGTTCTTCTTCTTGGTAGAAGAACTTGAAGAACCTTTCACTCCTTTATGAACACCTTATAATCTTTAAGAATGTCCTTAGTGATTTAAAGGAAACTGGCAAGGTCTCTAAGATCATATAAAACCTAGTGTTCATAATAGTCATAAGAACAACTTGTCTAGTTAACCTACCCTTATCACCAAACTAGAAGAAGAATATCAAAGTCTTTGGTAACAGACATGTGTTGCTATTGCAACATATTATCCAATGATCCAAGTATTAGCCCACTTGGTATTCTGATTCATCTAATGTCATTTTTGATATACCACTCTTTCCTTTTGCTAGGTTAGTTTATAAGGAATAACTAGCTCTACTTAAACTAACTTCTTTGCAATTAGTTACTATATCCAAAATAGTATTAAGTCCAAATGATTAGTTGGGTTTAGCCTAAAGTGACAAAAAGAGTGATGATAAATAATTGACATGATATCTGTAACAAAGAAAATGACCATGCATATGATATAATTGAGCATTCAAGGCTTTTGGTAATTAATTTAGCAAAAATGTAGTACTATCAAACTACATGTCCTTTTGCAAGGTATCTTAACATCATAAGAATCAAGCCTACGTGGGGTAGGTCATGACATTATTACTAGTTAGAGACCGTCTTAGATTGATCTCCTTACCTTAACCATGAAAGGTGTCTAAAATCAAGATTAACATAACTTCTAAGCTTGGTTGATGGACTATGCAAGTGGGGCCTTGTGAGACGATTTTACTGCTCCATATCCAATGTTAAGGGTATAACCATTGTCCTTAAACTATCAATGTCACCACGTATAGAATCCTACCATAAGGGTGGTCGCTCCTACTATAGACATATCTAATCTCATCCATGTGGAGAGTTCATATCTCTTAATTCTTAAGACCCAACCCACCATTGGCGATAGTGATGAACCCAAATCAAGATAGGCTCAACAATGGAGATCATGGACTTTCTTAAGGCCCTTTCCTACTTAATCTTTTAATATAGATAAGAGCATTTTAAATCCTTAGTAATTACCTTGATGAATAAATTATCTACTTTGAGAATTTTCAAAAATATTTATTTCTTAATTCAAAAGCTAGTGTAATAGGAGAATGTCAACATGA
>JBAPGN010000241.1:0-26072 GCA_037355405.1 Vitis amurensis | reverse complement strand
GATCTATTTAAGTGCTTGATCAATGGTTTATAAGAATGACAGAAGTACGGGCTTATACACTTCAGAATTTGATTATTATGTCCATCCACGGGGTTAATCAATATTTGTTTATGACTGGATATTATTATAGTGTTTAGCAGGTGTCGGCTACTTTAATATATGTTGAGCTTGCAATGTTTCAGGGCTAGAGGTCCTTCTTAACATCTAATTGTGATACATGAAATTACGCTTAAAGCCATACAGTCAATTTTTTCAATTACCAAATTAGAATGATGGGTATATTGTAGTCAAGCATGACCATATGATGTTTTGATTTATTCTTGAGTAATAGCCCAATTTTTAAAATTAAAATCTCTAGCAAAGTTCTTATTTTCTGCTCCTCTTAATATGAATATAAAACAGAGCATTGAAATGTTCTGGGTGTCAACCTGCTCTTTTGTTAGCATCAAAGCCATCTCATTTGCTCAAGCAGTTTAACCTAGACAAATCATGCAGACATGTGTAACAAATCTTTTTAAAAAAATAGAGATGGCAGATTGCTAATATTACATGATACATCTTTGATAAGAAAGAATCAATATGTATATAGCACCTATCACAGATAGGATAATGGGTGGTTTAGCTCTTACAGTTAAGCAAGAAGGATACGTAACTATTTGTCATGATAGGGCTCCGAAATTTTGCATAAACCTTACCTAAAGCTCTTGAATAATAACCACTATTGAATAGCTACTGTCAAAAAACAAATCAATGTAAATTCAGGTTTCCCCATCTATATGTTGTTTATATCCTCACTATGTTTCCATTATTATGTTGTTTATCCTCACTATTGAACAACTTGTCAGGTTGCTCCCAATCTTGTTGGATTTTCTGAGTCGTCCATCTCGAACATCTGGTAACTTCTCCACTTCTCATTAATGATTTTGGAAAGACTTATAAATGATTATGGAACATGTTTTCTTCACTTTCCTCTATCTTTAGAGCTATAGAATTTTCAAGTTAACTACAACTTCTTAACCAAGTTGACTTATGAAATGCTAGAGGATATAATTTTTTTTTCTTTAAAATCAATTAAACTTTCTAGTCTTTCAAAACTTTTATTTAGAATTTGGATTAAAACTATAAAAAAACTAAAAGAAAGAAGTTGAGTTTTAGCCCCTTGGGGTCATATTTGAAGGGTGCATTAGTGTTTTTTTTTCTTTTTTTTTTCACATTGGTGTGGTACTCTTATTCAATGGGGCTTCTTTCAACATTTAAGTGTGATGTTGTTGAATTTTCATACTGTAATTCCAGAAGTATGCTCATACCAGCGTTTGCTTATATTAAGGTTGTGTATGTTCATTGGTGTTGTTCATCTGTGATTGGATTTGGCACAAATTCTAGTTTGCTTTATATTTTAGATTGTTTCGCTGTTCTCGCGCCTCATTCTTTTGTATTGGATGTTCCACTTAATAGTGGCATATCCATATTTTATATGCAGGTTGCTGGGATTTCTCATACCTCTTTTTAGATGATAACAATACCCGTTTGTGTGACGTGTTACTTACTACCTTCTTTTCTTCTCATTAGCAAATTCGATTGTTAGGGGTAATGAATGAATTATTTTTCCCATTAAGTAGGAAAATAATTTTCCCTAATAATTCTTATATACTCAGATCATGCTTTGTCTGTTATCTAGATTTCTTAATTTTTATCTAGGTGGTATGAAAAGGGTCGGCATCAATATGTGGGCGTGGCCTTCTGTTCGACTTGAAGATAAGAAAGTACTGGTTGTTGTGCCCTTATCAGAGGGAGTTTTTGTTAGTCGAGTTAAAAGGTTTAAAAGCAGAGTTAAAATAACGCATAATACCATAATATTATTGGTTAGAGGTTCGATGTGCACCTGGATCAAAATCATAATAGTGCCACATTGTTCATATTCTAACACTAACTATCCCTAAAAGCCCAAAGCCTGTGTCTAATACTCTGTTTACCTCCAATACGTGCCATCTGTTCAAAGATTGTTTTTACCTCCGTCTTTTCATTATAAAATCTCTTTAGGAACTTAACACCATCTTTAAGTAAATACCTCAACAAATAGTATCTGGTCACTAGCATAGTCATACTCCACAAATTAAACCCCTTATCTAACACTTCCCTACCAAGACTCCATTTATCCAACTGGTGTGACAATTTTTCCATTTTATTCTTCGTGCATATCAAAAATTCATCAATCGCCTTCAAAGCACTCTCTTAATTCTAGCAATTATGTTTTCTTCTCTAGACTTCACTTTCTTTAGGAAATGACCTCATACCTAAAAATTGCATTGAAGTTAATATATGCCTATGCAACAACCTCTGAGCTATCACCAAGCTCAACTTGTGGAAGAAACTCCGATTTTTTTTTCTTAGCAACAAGATTGACATGCCCAACACAAGGACACCATACCATGACTCCACTAGAAATCTCACTATTTTTAAAAGTGCCCTTTGTCAAACCTGCATCAATAATGTGATTCACATGTTCAACCACAACTAGGCAATTATCATGAACTAAACAATTGATGAGAAATTGTGGCTATATTGTTTATGCATGGATAATTACGTATGCAGCATCTGAAGGACATAATTTCTTATCTGGGCCTCCTCACCTCTAAGGTATAAGCTCACCCTTAACATTTGCTTACTACTTTGAAGTTCTATATGTCAACACATTGATGTACTAACATTTTTTTAATCATAACTGCTAAGTTAGTGGGCGAAAAGAAAAAAAAAAGGGGTCCATACTCCAAGCTAACAATAAACCTCATTGAGTATCAAAAGTGGATGATCAAGCTTTGTCAACTACCCATCTTACAACACAAGGTAAATGAATGTTTTTAGCACTCTAATACCTTTTATCTGCTTCTATTGGATTCCTGAAATATTAAAACTTCTAAAGTTAAAACAACAATAGACTATGGATTAACTGAAATGGGCCTTTTCATTTCAATGTAAATTGAAATTTATTACAAAGCATATGCAATTCGGAGACATTATGGATAAAGGTTTAGGTAGTTAGCTAAGTTCTCTTTTATATAGTTTATACAATTCAATCAATAAGTTATTTAATAATGTATTTTAGATTATTCTGCTACAGGTTTTTGAATGTGTACAAGGTCAGCACTGGAGAGAGTTTGTGTCCGAGAACATGTACAAGATATAACATAAGCAAGTTTTGGCTTGTACGCTGTATATATTTTACTCTCATGAGTGCCATACATAGCAAGTTTGGTTGTATGTTATATATGCATTCTATGGCGTATAAACATTAGCAAGTCTTATGTTAAGTTGTTTGATTATCTTCTAAGATATTTTTTAAATGGTACATTGAAAAAGACGATAACTTAATTCAGCATGTGCCCATTGTATACAAGTTGTCTTAGTAATCAAATATGACATTTATAAAAGGTATTTGATTAAAAAGTCTTTAGAAAACCTAAACAATATTTGAAATTTAACCTCACTCATTCTTTGGGCCTCATTTTGAACAAAAATCGCCCTAAACTTTATTTTACTTAGTAAAACTAATCCTTTCTTTTAAAACCTACATGTAAATACTTGAAATATTAAAGGGTATTTATATCCAAAATGGGTTATTTTTCAAGAAAAAAACATAGGGATGGTTAAATTCACAAATTTAGGGATTATTTCACCCCCTTTTAACCAATTAATTTTTTATAAAATATATTTGCGCTTAAACAAATAAAGGTTTCATTTTCACAACAGGCTTTTCATATACCCAAAAAGTTTTCCAATCTTTGCTCAATAGGTTTCAATAAATGCAATACGGTCCATATCCATAAAAATAGTTGCCCTTGGCATATGTATCAATCCTATATATGATCATGAATTATAACGTTAAAGTTACATTACCGTTAGGGAAACCAAGAGATTTGTGACCAACATGCGAGGGCAATTAGCACATATGTTGGACCAAATTTAACATATCTTTCATCCATAAATGGCATTTGTTGAAGAAATCATGACCTATATGATCACCAACCTTGAAATATGATAAGTGATGGAGGCACTCACATTGATATATGGTATGTGATAGAAGACACAAACCTTGACATAGGAAATGGTGAAGCAAAGCTAAATGACATACAAATCAATAGAAAACATCCTACTTTAGAAATTTCATGTAAGATTCTTACTACCCTTATCTTCGACATAAGAAATTAAGTATACTGGACTAACGGAATGCTAGATCACATATAAGTCTACCGTTAATTAGTTGGTTAACCTATTTCTTGCTTTTGTTCTATGCATGATGTAAAATTTGTTAAATGTACAATAACAATCAAAGGAAACAAATATATTTGGGTCGAAGAACAAGCAAACAAAAATATGAACTCATATAAGTTGATTGTTACTATTAGAAATCAATTGTAAAAAAATTTATTGTTTCATCTAGGGATACCTATTGAACACAAGAAGATAATTATGGAAATAAATATGAAGGGATCCAAATCATACAATTACAAAAACAGAAACAAAAAAAAAAGAATGGAGGATTAAGATTTTTTAAAGTGTGCTAATCATAGTCATTAAAGTAGATCCACCCTCTTTTGAGACTTGTCTATAGTGTACAGGTTGAATCAATGATGGTCACTTCTAAGGTTACTAATAATCAAGCTGCTATAATGGTAGCAACTGAACACCATGATTAGCAACATAGTGATATGAGCTTCCCTCTTGAAAAAAAAATTAACAATGAAGAAAAGGGAACTGACAAAAATGGAATGATTAACTCTTTGTTTCCTAGAATACAACTCTCTAGTTTTTTAGAATACAACTCTCTAGTTTTTTAGAATACTTCTCTTTGTTTTCTAGAATACAATAAAGTTTTTTTTTTCCTCTCTAATTTTTTCCTATAAGTAAAAATAACTTTGTTTTTTTTTTCAGAAAAGATATCAAGAGTTTTTCTCTAAAAATAGAGTTAATTTTTATTTTCATTTTCTTCACTCAATTATAAAAGTGGTTGCAATTGAAAAAAAACATTGCAAGATATTCTTTTAAAAACAAAGGATACACAATCATGTATATCGTTCCTATCAATTGCATGACTTGACATATATAATAAGAAGCATGATAACTAGAGGAACATGAGAATCCAATGTATCATAATTGGTACCTTTAAGATATGAACTTGCCTTAGGATAAGTCTTGAACCAATTTTTTCATGACCAAAGATCTTTATTATGGATCAGAGAACCACCATCCACTTTATTTTCTCTACTTCCAACTATGTAAAGGGTTATGCTAATAGATCATGCACCCTACCTAGATATTCATAAGAGGCCTAGAGAACATGCTTATGTTATTCATAGGAAGCAACCTAACTTCCATTCTCATATTGGTGAATCTATTTGATATATCTTACAATTAGACACACCACCCATAAGAGATATGATATTCATTTGGAGTATGTGTCCACCTTCTTACAAAATATGTACCGCCGTTATATCATAGGGATAGACTCTCATATAAAATAACTAATAGTGTATGATACAATCAATAAATGACTTGTTATTGCTCATTACAAACCTACTTCTTAGGATCCCCATTAATGTAGATTAGGTACTTACCAACATTTCAATGACTTTACACTAGGCATAAGCGTCATCGCCCTCATTGTGTCTTCCACTTAACTTTCTACTTAGTGGTTTTGTCAAAGAATTAAATAAATTCAATTTTGACCTAACAAAATCTAGGAATATAATCTCTACTAATCAAGAAACTGTTGGAACAATATTGGGCCTTATGTTTGTATGTTTGTTCCTTCTATCATATACCTTACCTTAACCTGGTTATTGGCAACATGGATATCACTATCCATAAATACATATATGATGTTGGTTCTCATCTATAAAAGTATATAATGCTAAGAGGTTTCAAAACCACGTCAGCCTAAACTTGTTATCTTTAAGATAATAAACCCAGCCTTACAACTAAACCTAGTAATGCAAGTTTGCTTGGAAAACTTCCAAGAAACTACAACACCTCAAAGGGTAAAGACATACCTACTAATGGATTCCATCATATCTAAATCTAGGATCAAATTACCATCATTGTACACTTCTAGTAAATTAGGCTACTATAGTTCAAACCATGATCATGGCGCCTCTCAATTGCTTAAATACTTGTAAGATAACTTCTAGTGATTTTGGTTGGGATTGTGGGTGTACCAATATAAGCAATGTTAGGTCTAGTATAGTTACTTAATACATGTTTGTGCTCAAGGCTTACTTCTTAAAGTTATGCTTTTGAATTTGAGTCCCCAAGTATGAAGACTTCATATTATTAATACCTGATAAGTGTTGAAGCCAAGGGATTAGGTTTTAACACAACTATTGATTTTTTTCCAAAAGTTCAAAATCAATATTATATTTTGTATAAATGAGTCTATGCAAGGTGGGATGGCTTTTAAAGGCTAAGCCTACCCTAAGTTTGGTCTTCATCAAGTTGTATTATTGGTATTGTTCCCATTGTCTAGCCATCTTTCTAAAGAATTTTGTAAAAAAAAATTAGAAGAATGATCAAAACGAAATTAAGAAGTATTCACATTTTTTTATTTATTTTCTATTATAGCAATATTTCAGGTGCATCAAATTAGTTGTTCAACATTTAGTTGGTTTTCTAAGAAAGGGTTAATTGGGAAGGAAATATTTCAAAATACATTGGCCAAATAATTATAGGAAGGAATTCTTGCAATGTTGGAAATGACCTTGTTAGCATGGACTAAAAATGAAGAAATTAACCATTCTAGAAATAAATTATTCTAGCAATATTAGTATTTTGTTAGTATCTTCCGGAAATGAATAGACAATTATTTGGGTAGTGCTAATTTTGGTTTGCTGGAAATTATTCCGGCAATAGCTAGCGTTTTGGTATCTTATCATGCCTCATCAAGTTAAGAGGGGAATGCAACGAACTCTAAGATTGAACTGAAAGACATGGGTTGAGTGGCATGGAAGAGACTTTAATGAGTATGTCATCTATTTGAAATGTAGAGAGGAATATATCTAGTAAGGATAGCTCCATTTGTCACATTTTTCTCATATGAAGTGATAATCAAGTTCAATATGTTTGTTTTGGCATGAAACATATGATATTAGGCATATGCAGCGGCACTCATAGTTATATGTGAATAATTGAGATGATTTGAGTAATTAAATGTCAATATCTTTGAGGATAAAGGTAATCCATGTGAGTTCAACAATCGTAAGCAAGAAATCTTATTTGACTTCAACATTATAACAAGCATACAGTCTTTTGTTTCTTTAAACTCCACGATTATACAATTTTCTCTAAGAAAAATGTCATAACCCTATTTTTTTTTCTATAATAGGACAAACAGCCCAATTCAATTAAGAAGCCATAAAATTTTGTGGACTTTGATGCTAAAAATCTTGGCCACAAGTCTTGTGTTCCCTTAGTAAAGTGTAATTCATCTCCAACTCTCAAATTAAAGTTGGTAGGACTTGAAAGTGTTCACAAACACAATTATAAGTAATATCAAGTTTAGTAAAAGTAAGATATTGTAAACTTTCAACTAAACCCCAATATTTGGTAGTATCCATGAGATCATTGTCATTTGGTAATTAACATCTTTGAGTGACATTTAAAGTGGTAATTAGAGAGCAGTCGAGCATATGAGCTTTAGTGAGCAAATCAAAGATGTACTTCGTTTGTGAAAGAAAGACACCTTCTTTGAATAGACAAACCATAATACCAAGAAAGTATAATAATTTCCTAAGGTCTTTTAGAGCAAAGGTAGAGCTTAGCTGCTAAATGAATATTTTCAAAGAAAAATCATTATCATTTCTTATATTATGACATCATCAACATAGACTAAAACAAAAAGAATGTTAGTAGCATTATTACAAATAAATAAAGAAGCATCTACCTTACTACAATAAAAACTAAGTTGAAGTAATGTTTGAGTTAGACATTCAAACCATGGATGTGGAGCTTGTTTAAGGTCATAAAGAGATCGTTTCAGTAAACAAACATGCTAAGGAAATATAGGGTCCTCAAATCCAAGTGGTTACTCCATATATATATATATTGATTTTTTAAGGTTTCCATGTACAAATGCATTCTTGATATCAAGTAGCTTCATTGTCTACCTAGAACTTACTACTAAAGAAATGGTTAATTTGATGGTGGTAGGTTTTACAATGGGACTAAATATTTCTTCAATGTTTATACTTATAACTTGTGTAAACTGCTTAGCAACTAATCGGGCCTTGAACCTATCAATGCTCCCATCCTCCTTGTATTTGATTTGTATACACTATTTTGATCCAACTACATTCTCATTTTGTGGCCTAGGGGACAAGCTCCCAAGAGTTTTTTTTTTTTTTTGCAAAGCCTTAACTCTTCTTCCATAGTAGTGACCGTTGTGGATTTTTCAAGGTTGTTTGAAGGGTCTTTAGTTCAATGACGTAGGAGAGGTATGAACAATTTGGAGAGCAAACGAAGGATTTTTCCTAAGTTTATCCTTGGTTATCATAGGATAAATGGTCATTATAGAATGTTGTTCAAGCATTGTCACTTGTTTTTAGGAAATATCGGGTGTGCTTTGTTTGTGAGAGAGACCTATAGAATAGTAAATAAATAATTAGGATATCATTGGTATTAGTAACTTGTTTGTTGTATTTCTTTCATTTTGCTTACATAGGTCCACTAAATCATCAATTTAAGCTTATCTAGCTTGATTAGTTTGATGGGTTTCATCATTTTTTAGTATAGCATATGGTATTTGAAGGACAATGACTTTGGCAATTGACATTTTGTATTTATTGTTTATGTTACTCTCCTTAAGCTACTTTAGATTAAACCATTCATTATGATTAGGGAATGTTGTTAATGGATTCTCTTCCTATGTGACAGAATCCGAAACTAGATTTAACCACAAGAAATTTGACTTGTTTCTCAACTAATATATTACTATTGGGAAAAACTTTTCCCAACAGGTATTCCAATACATGGTAGTTGAGAAAGGTGTGTTGTTAAAAGCAAGGAGGAAAAAATCGGAAAAAATCGGCGAAATATCGGCCGATATATCGCGTGTCGACGGCTGGCGACACGACAAATGGAGAGATAAGTCGGCCGGTCCGATTTTTCGCAAAAAATCGCCAAAAATCGACGATAAATCGCCGATTATCAGCGACACAGGATAAATCGGCGATTTTTTGATAAAATCGGCCTGAGAATCCCGGTATTCGCCGATATATCGGCGATTTATCGCCGATTTTTGGCGATTTTTGCCAAAAATCGGCCCCTCTCTCTCCAGCGTGATCTGACGGCCCAGATCACTGCCCGTGTTGATCCAACGCCCAGATTTGAATCCCAACCGTTAACAAAGAAGATCCAACGGCCAGATTGGCTTCCAAATTGTGATCCAACGGCCAAAATTAATTTTAAAAAGTAACTTAAGGTTCCAGACGGCTATTTTGGCCCAAATTTTCAATCTATAATGCCGCAATTTGCCAATCAATTTCATCCATCTTTGCTTTGATTTCTTCATTGCTTCTCTTACTAACTATTTGTTTGTCTTTTTATTTCCTCTTCTCTAATATATATTATTACCTCTGATTATGTTAATACATGAATTAATTATTGCAAACAAATAATTAATAAGTTCAAAAACAAACATACCTTAAACCAGAATTGTAAATATAATCGCAAAAGAATTGCTCAATTAATGTCAATCATTTTGAACGGTATGTTTGTTTTAGAGTAGGGAATTTTATTTGTTTGCAATTAGAGTGAATTCCAGTGTTATTTGTTAATAATTTAGTATGTACATGCCGATTGTAATTCAATCCGTTTGTAGATTTTATTGAAGTGTAATTCAGAGTTAACTGATATTATGTTCTTATTGTTTAGAATGAATTTTATGGGTGATTTATAATTCGTATTAGAATCTACATTAAACTGAGATATTAACTTAGCTATAATTGTTTTAGAGTGTATTTAATTACATAGTTAAGATTAGGTAATTTATAGTTGTAATAAACATAGTAAAGTTTATGTAATTAGAGGTATAACATGGATTATTATGGATATTAAATAATCTCAATTATTTTATATTTATTCGGGCGTTTTTTTTGCATAATTACACTTATATATTAATATTCAATGGATTTTGAGTCAAACTTGTCATAATATTACCATTGTTAGATTCTGTAAAAATTAATCTGTAGGGTAATTTATTTAATTAGCTTTAGTAATTAACATGAGTCTGAGTGACTGATAAATATTTGGAATATATAATTAAGTGCTCGAATTTTTGGTTAATATTCACTCCGGCGATTTCTTGATTTCGATATTCGAATATGATTAATTTCATTAGGTTGAGTAAATTTGTCATAAATTATCTATTCAGATTTTAAAAATTAACTGTGAGGGGTAATTTAGTTATTTGGTTTAAAATGAGCATAGCATTGGTGAGAATTTATAGGTGGAGGTTTTTCTGCAATACGCATTTAGCATGGCTAGTGATGTGAGTTACTGCCGTGTCCAGGGGCGAGATGCGCGAGCTGGAAGTATTGTTTTATCGCAAAATTGGAGTAAATCGACTTGACAACAAGTGTGTAATTTTGTGGGTGGATAAGATGGAAAGTGTGAGCGCATCCACACCCGAATTTCAACGCTCGTCATTTATTATGCATAAGTGTAGCCCGCTAGATCAACACCCAAATGAGGGTGTCCAAGTAGTGGGCCGCCCGAATAGTGAAAGAATTAGAGATACGTATTGTTGGTGCGAGCGAGACGAGAGAGAGCGAGCAATAGAAATTAATGCTGATTTTGGAGGGAGCATTGAAATTCTCGTAGTCCATATTATGTGCAGCAAATGGGGACGCATCATGAACATAATTGTAAAACTCGAGAGATGAGGGTGATGATGAGAGGAATTGTACTCTGAGGATGCATAGTATGGTATTCAGTGTGTATCCTGCGCACAGATAATGCACCCGATATGAGCGGAGATGCGCATCATACGGCTCTGTGCAGTTCGTTGCCTCGAGAAGCATCTAAATTGGGACGTGAACTACTAGAGGTTATTTATATTCCGTGAGCGAAGCAAACGCAAAATCGGGAGTAGTCTTCTCTGGCTCGGAATTATTGTTTCGGCACTTGGGATATTCTTGTCAGTCTCACTCCGACTGGATTCGTTGAGAAGTGAGACAGAGTTGCGACATTTCGCATGAATTCACCCCTCTTATTTGCCTCCTCGCTCTTACACAAGTTCACTCGGTCATGCACAAACAAATAAACAGTATCACATAAGGATGCATATCCAAGGGTGGTGTCCAATTAAATGTATTAACGATGGGTACGCGTTAATGCAGTCAATACTTCATTGATTGGTAGAAGTGTTGGCGCCCCTCCTTGCAAAAAGCAGTCGTCGAATCACTTAAGACCATATTGCACTTAAACTTTGGTGCACAACAAGCCAGGTTAAATCACTTATCTTTTACTTGCATTGGGTATGTGTTTATACTTTTAGTCAAGTTAATACCGTATATGTTACTTGTGAAGAATGTTTTACATATGAACCGTGCTACTGAATGGGATAGTTGATACACATCCATTCTCCATACCTGAACTAAAGGTAACCAAATATCTTGTAAGAGTGTGAGTAACAAAAGAAATGGACTATGACTTATGCTGCTGAATGCCAACTCAAACAATGGGAAAAATGGAACTGACATCTGGGGCTGCGCAATAATCGATCATTGGAGGCGTGCCACGAATTAAGTTAATGTATTTCAATTCAATGGTCTTATATGTTGCTAAAGTGGGACATCCGACCGCGTTGTTGCTCTGTAAAGTCAGTCGAAGTGCATCGAACTATATAAGAGTCGCACAAGTATTAATATCTCGAGTTTTGGTAAGACCTATTCATTCTAATATGATAGTCTGTTTATAACTTGATAATATAATGGGTGTCCACCAATTGTCTACAGATTTAGCGTACGGCATTCATGAAGGCCAGGAAAGAATTGATTACGAAGAAGTAAATTAATTTATATTGGACATCGCTGATCCGTGACGGGCGACACTGCATCGTTCTTATAATTCATTTGGCAAGACCATCGGTAAAAGTAACTCAATCGTTTATCGAAGGTGCATAACGGAGATGCTCTCAAGATAATACTCATATCTTTCATGTGTACACCATTCCTGGTTCGTTTGTACTTAGCACACAATGTAAGAAAGATACTTTGTGGTGGAGATTCAGGGTTTGTATATCGATCTTCCCATGGAGCCTAACAAGGTTTGCTAAGGCCAACTTATATCTGCATCCTTTGATGCGGTCTATCTTAAAACAGGGGGCTTGCATTCTCGAATATTGGTTTATGCAGCTCGCAGGAATCGCGCACGAGACACACAGCGTCTATGTCTATATCACACTATGGACGAGAGAGTCCTGGAGCTGAGGTTCTGTTTGAACACCGTACTCTAGGGACCCGATTGCACATATATCCACGTTTTGGCGATTCATATGTTTAGCCATTCCTTACGGGTCGGTGCTTCGACTTGCTGGTATCTGAAGTTGTTCCACAATGCCGATTTTGTAGTAGCTGAGCTTGATCATCGCTGACTGAAACGAGTAACGCTTATTCGTCAAGGAGCGGAGATTTTGGCACTGTCTCATAATAAATCAGGGAAGTGCGGTTTGGGGCGAGAAGAATACACGTTAGAAAATTCAGATAACACTGTCATGCAGCCGAGTAACTTTAGAGATTATGCTATACCTGTCTATTATGAAGTTTTTAACTTTGTATGCCAGTTTAACAGTTTCTTAAAAAAAAAATATGTGACTGCGTACCTAAATTATTATTATGTGCTTGCATCACTTCTTGAATCCCAGTATTCTAAATCATACTTTGGCCGTTATGATGTGTAAGACGATCGTTCGGCCTGGGACACTGAGCCTTTGCTAACGCCTGTCGCATGGCCATTCGTCTTTTTGTTGTAAATGATTACATTACCACACTTACTGATTCGCTTCGGTTCCAAATTTGTGAAAATGAGGTGATAGGGAGAAAACCACTTTGTTGTGATTTTTTGGACTCACACTAAAACAATAATTTTCATTCATCATTTCCCTATTGCCAAGCTTTTACGTTAACATAGAGTTTAAATGTTACGAAGAGCGAACTATCGATTGTACTTTTTCGAGTATGCTATAAGAAGAGGATTCTGGTGACGTGCGTGCAATTGCAATCAAGGCACCATCGCGTGCTTCGGGTGAGGGTTCTGTTATAGGAATATAAATCGCCATTATTACACTTATCTCGTATAGTTCCACACATAAGTATTATTATATTACTAACATATTCGTTGCACAGTTGCTGATAAATGTTGGTTGATGTTAGTTGGCGAGAGTGCATAAACACCCTATCATCTGAGAAAGTTTAGCCCATCATGAGGTTCTCTCTCATCAAACTGCGTCATCTTCTCGCATGTTGCAGAATTGGAGCACTGTTTGGCTCTCATTCCACACAAAGCAACGAATATTCGTTGGCTTACTCTGCGTCGATGGAGCTGAATAGTTAGTGTTCTTTGTTCCTATAATATGAGGCTAAAGTACGCGATATGGAGGCAGAAAATGATCAGATGTTGCTGAAAAAGATTACCTGAATCTCGTTGACATTTCAGCACGAGGTGGGTGAAGAAGAATTATAATCTCATTTCGTTCAGGTGGCTCTATTAACACTTGATTGATTTTTGGAGAAGCGTTCATGGAAATTCTGACTTCACATAAGTGCCCGGCTTAGTTTTTCTTTTTGCTGCGTAATATTACGGGCTCTGATTAAGTTTTTCGAGTTTTAATGGTTAGAGAGTCGTGTTTTCGTTTTTGTCCGAAGGAAGTTCATCATCTGAAAGTTTTATGTCATAAGGAGTAATGTATTTGCATCTCTCCGCTTCATGCGACATATATCCCATGCAGAGAGCATTGATTGCCTCCACAATGTGTCTGGCCATAGAGTAGAGCCTAGTGCTTTGCAGGTACTCTCTCTCTCTGTTAACGATCGTGGTTTACATATCGAGCGCCGGACTGATGTATTGGAGTGCTAATGCGGGAGGCATGATGAGTTGATGAACGTCGACAATAGTCAATATCCAATCGAAGCGCGAGAGTGTTACTGTTGAAAGATTGATCTGCAACATATACCACTGCCCAATCACCGGTATAGAAGACCATGGTCCAGTAAGAGCTGGTCCAGGTCGATAGCATGCTATTGGGAGTGTCCTTGTCGATATAGATGGAATGACGACGATTATGATGGACCATATAAACTGAGGTATGTGCGACTAGTCAGGAGGCTTGTAATCCATATAGAGTAATATAGGGATCTCAAATTTTTTAGTGAAAGCGCGCGAATGAGCTGATTTATTACGGTTCTACCCTTCACTCAATTGTGATTGAGGTATGTCATACTTCTTTCAAGGTTCAACAGTCATGATGTTGGGCTGGCAAGTATTTGTGTATCTCGCTATTATAGTTCACCCAGCTTACCAGACAAATGGCGTCTATGTAGCCAAAACTTCCTATATTCAGTTTTCTATGAGAAGAGGTATTTTGCGGTTACATCACATCGGTGGTGAGGTTGTGTAGTTATCCGTATCACACGATGTAGAACTTCGGCTTGTATGGCATAGACTCAAGAGATATAATTGTGCATGGACAGTTCCGTCATAGATATGTAATTTAACCAATTATTTATCGATGCTCTTTCTATTATGCACGTTAGTAGCCATGTAATTGTCTACACCAGCATGGGCGCGCAGGGCCTTTTCACTTTCATCGTTAATAATTGCCATTTGAATTCTACCATCAGTAACTCTACTTCTCAGGGTCTCCTAACGGTGACCTTGCACTTGATATGCTGTACTACAATTATTAGTTATTTTTAAGTTGATAATGCTGCTAGAGGTATCTATGATGTGACTTTTAATACATGAAGAACAATTCACGAAAATTCATACATTTATCTTATAATGATTTCCGATGCCCCACTGATGTCATATTACAATCTGAACTCGCTAAAGCCCTTTTATTTATCTCATGATATACAATGTATTGCTACAATTGGTTCAAATAAGACATCATTTTCATAAAATGTCTTATTATTTTTCCATTTCTACTTCATATTTATCTATCGTAGTTTTATCTCCTCTTCCCGTTTTCACTGCCCCTTGGCACTTTCATCGAAGTTGTTTTTCTAAGACATATTTCTTCAAGCCTATCTCAGAACATAGATATTCCACTCGTCGGCCATATTACCCTCTCCCGTACTATACCTTGCTTCCGAAAGGAACATATCTCGCGATATTCTCAAGATATGACTCATTCGTAAACATACGAATCTACCGATAACTATCGCTCCGTGATGCGCGGATTATTTATCCTTGTTAAAGTCATCTCGCAAGCTGATGGGAGCCAAAAAATATATAGAGTCATTTTCAGGTCAACATAACTATTTCCAATATAGATTTTTTTTATTGGGAGAGCGCTATTACCATCAAACTTTAAATCATCACATTGCAATACAGTACTTGACCCACAACACTAAAAAGTTTTCAATAACAGATCTATCTAAATTTGGTTTTTCCTTATTCAATCTAATTAGTTCTCACAATTAAATTTAGTTGGTTTAAAAATATACGAGTATCTATAACATCATCACAATTTAGCTCAAACCAACTCCAGTAAGGTTGGCCGCGATTCAACATTAATACTTTGAATTAGAGAGAAGCATTTCAAGTAATTATATTTTTTCTATTAATTTCATCTCTACGAATTTAATGTATGGTGTGCCACTATGTCATCAATTTAAATTTTATTGTCTATCTGATAAAGATTATCATTTTAACATACCCAACCTAAATACTGTACATGTCACATTTAAGAGAACAAATCCACCTCATTTTAAATCTTTTATGAGATGTTGTTTGAAAAATTCACCTAAATTCTCAATTGCTTCAAACCTACAGACTATATAATATCTTCCACGACTCCTTATGTAATTTAAATCCCTTCTCTACCACTAATTAAATAGGTAGAAATTTAGAATGACTTATCTTACCTATAATTATAATATTCGATAATAATATTTAAGAATCTATTTAACATAACTATTTCCTAAAGTTTGAATATAATTTCAATAATCTGTCCCATTCTCAATAACAAAATGTTAATTCAATCCACTAATGTGTCGTACATCCACAAACTTGGCCCCTAATGAGCGTAAAGCTTCTATTCCTCTAGTAAATTCCTTTCATCTTTGTGATTATCTAGTAACATCTCGAACCGTGCAATACCTGCAACTACCTTTCGTGGATAATAAAAAGTATTATTATAGCCTATTATATTGCTTTCAATACACAAACAAAAGAAAATCGCATAACAAAACGATCATGTGCCTCGAGAGGCACTATTCGCTATAATTATTACCACCCAAATCTTGTCACTTACTATATGAACTTATATATGAGCTATTTAGGGAGATCACGTATCGGTAAATAAGTTGTCTTTAATACAATCTCCATAACCCTTACTTTAGATTTCGCGAGAGACTTCCACCTTAATCACAGGTATTCTTACTGCGTTTCTTTATCACCGATTATGGGGGAGAGTCTATAGCCAGCATTCCTCTCAAACCCAAAAGAAGGAGAAACATACACATTCTATCTATCACTGACTGTAATACTGAGCAAGCTGTAAGAGAGACTTCAGAAAAATACACAGAATGTTAAGGCTAATCAGATATCATATTCTACAATCGCCTATAAACAGTATGCTGTCACTTCTGTGTGTCATCCATACACACACGCAAACCAAAGATGTCCCCCACACTCAACCAAAAGTAAATGACTCAGGATAATTTGTACCACATGTTTATGATTGACCAAGGAGGAATCAACCAACCCCTGCGTTGAAAGAAGAAAAGCTGAGCATAAATAGAAGGAGGTAGTAAAGTAACGCAATGAAATTCGTCCTCCATCTTAATGATAACTGTTTGAGATAGAATATAGGAGCAAACTTCGATAGAGTAATTCAATAGCTAAAACTTAATTACTGATTGGAATAGATATGAGAATTTAACAGTAATGGTGTGTTACTGTTAAAAAGTATAAAGGTCTTTTAGCAATTTGAGAGATTGTGTTAGTATCAATTTTTAAAAAGACGGCTTGTCGGAACGATAGGTAAACACCCTTATGCACAAAAAACATGAGAGAGATAAGCGTGAGTCCAATTTTTTTGAGTGCAGTGCGAGTTCCTAGTAAATTTCTTGACCAGAGCCCAACCTCAATGCGGAGCCGGCAAGGTGGTTGGTAGCGTTTTATAGTTAAATTAAAATGAACAGTAATTTATCATCCCTTGATATTAATACTTTTTCTATAGATAAATCAGTTTCTAATTAAGAGGATGTATTGAGAACTACATCATTTTATACAAGGTAATTTTGACCTCAAAGTAGGCGATCATGTTACTATGCGTAGCTGTCAATTGCAATATTAATATATCTTTAAAAAGGTTCATGAAATATGTGTCAGTATAATTTATGAAATCTAAGATATCACGACTTTCTCTGTTTCACATTAGACTTTTTGAGATATAGATGGAGAACTACCTCCATGTAGAGATTTTTCTATGAGTTTACCTTTCTCTATAGACAACCACCTCGTAGCATTGAGAGTTAGTTGCGACACAATGTCATGTGAAAATTTTGAAAAAGTACTTAGGTCTCTTTTAGATTATAGTATATTCAACTTATAATACTTCGTACAATAGATGTACTCCGATTATAATGTACATGACTGGGGCTCCCTACCGCGTATAAGGGAAATATATTAGTTTTAGCTGAAATATGTACACAAGTAAAGTGTAATTAACTTAAAGCTTATAGTTCATTACAATCATGCATCCTATCTACAACTTTCTGATAATTAACTTTTATATTATTTATCACTTAGTACGTTGAAAATTAACCTATACCATAAATTAAACCTTCTACGAATGTGGAATATATATTAAAAATTGTAGTACGTTGCTTACCAGTACACTATTTATATATTTTTATAAGTCCGCACCAAAGTCATTACGCTAGAGCATAATAACTCATTCTTTTAAATATATTCATTTACAGAAGTAGTGGTGATAAATTGCTCACAGAAATAATAGTCGATATGGCACCTATTATTATCCAAATCGATGCTTACCGTCACTAAACTTACATCGAACTCAGCTATGGACCTCGATAATATCTAATATTGAAAAATTATTGCCAGAACCCTTCTTTAAATAATATACTCCCCTCCAACGCACTGTTTCTCGGCCCTCTTATGCTCTCTTCGGTTCAGGGAAGTTTCCATAGAGATAACCATAACCACATGAACAGATGAACACTCACAATTCTTTCACAACTTGAGCAGTATCGACCACATCTAGCGGCCGCATGATCATGATGAAACATATGGTAGAGGTTTTTAATGAGGAATAGAGAATTAAATATAATAATAGCAAATACAAACTCACATCACATCAACAGAGCATCTCTTTTTGAGATCACATGAGGAACTGTTGACAGAGAAATATCTTAACAAGCACCCTGGACAACCTGCTCGACAGCTTGTACTGAAAACATTTATAATCATGTTCTTTAACATGCGATCGATACGTGTAAATCTTCATTGAAGATTATCTTTTGATTGTGGTAACTTGCTTGCCAAAGTATTTATCAGTTATACTTTATTAGAGTACTGAGCTTTTACAAATGTCAGTCAACATGCCTTATTGATCGCATTAGTCTATACGATTATGCCCGGTAGATACTCCTCAGTCTGTAATAGAGCATACAAGTAACTACACCTCAGCTCATGACGCTAGCTCGGGCTAGTAATGTTATATCATATATCTGACTATTGGACCCTCTCTTACCTACAGTTGAATCTATATGAATCAATTCTGCGATGTACAGCAAAATGTAATGTCTATCCTTCAACTAACGCTACTTCCAGTTAGCTTTTAGCATATATCAAAAATGAGATCGTCATGAGTTAAGACACTCTACAAATCTATGTCTGGCAAGAATATAGGGCACGCGCGCGCCCAGCTCCCCTTTACTTGTCAGCCTTCCGATATTCTAAAATTTCCTTCTAAAAGCTGGGGCCCATCAAGATAGAGCAATGGGGCGCATCCTTCTTGTCTTTTCATAAGTGACCTCACGCACCATATTCTTCCTCACGCGCGAGTGTAATTTCACCACACACCTCGCGCGTTTGTTTTCCTAGATCAAAGCTTCTCCTGCTCTTGGACCTTTGACTTTGTTTCGTTTTCCACTCTTCCTCCTTTCAATCCTTTCTAGTTTCTTCCTCTCTCCGCAGCCTATGACTACTATTTCCCTACTGAATGCTCTGCTGGTTATCTCACGTGTCAACACCTATATGTCCGGCCCGCTGATTCCCGTGCTAACCTCGCCGTTGCCCTCACTTGTCCCTAGTCACTTAGACGTCTACCACTCGAGAGGTTTGGCTGATCCTCCCATTTAACTGTGTCAACTCTAGCCTTCCACAACACCTTTTAAGGCGAATCATCTTTACATCCCTCCCTCCTGTTCCCTATATTTTCATTAACTAGATTCACTGTTATTGCAATAAACGTCATGCTAATTCGCAACGACATAACACCTCATATACTAATATACTTTCCTACAATCTTATCATTATCTTTCCTTGTGTTACCCGGGGTATATGCGTGGGCCCCTGCAACAATATGCTGAACCCACAATAATAGAGTTTTTCGTTTCACCAAATACTTGCGCACCTAATTCTAAGAGATAGTCCCTACCTACCATCATTATGCGGTAATGAGATTACTTACTATTTCATATTGTAATGAGGCTGTTGGTTGCACGTACTCCCGCCACTAAGCCCTATTTATCAAGTGACTCCTTTTCACTGATGCTTTAATTGTGGTGGAGTTTCAGGTTACTTGTCTCCACTAGATGTTATCGTTACCTCTCCTGCCTCTCGCCCCCCGCGTCATAATTAAAAGGGGTCTCCTTCTCTACCGGTCACCTTCTTACTGTTCTTTGTGTCAGCTCTTCCCTGGAGTCGACTATACTAGACTAAATCTTATTCATGATTCAGACATCGGTATGACTCGCCTCTTACCTTCCTACACTATATACAAGGTAAGAGATTTTATGCTAAGGACTCTGCTCATACATATGTACGACTATTGAGGAGAGCTCTCCTAGTCTGGCCTCTAGCTAACGTGTGTTATTCGGTGTTTCACTCATCTCGCATCTCGCGCCTATCCTCTATGTGCTGAGTGCTCAGATCCCATTCTCTCATTTCCAGTTTAGGTTGTTCTCAAAGTATTGAAAGAGAGTAAGACATAAGTACGCAGTTTGATTCTTCGTACCCCTAAGCCTTAGTCTGGAGACACCGAACTTTGTTTTATTCATTCGATTCCACACACACATCATTCGTCATTGTTGAGCCCTATCCGGAGGGCTAACTGTTGGTTCCTACACTGGTCTTGTAATATCCACTCACGTGTTATGTTACCTTGCTCTCATACAAATCTCACTTGTAATTGTTCTAAGGTGTCCAATTATTCCAACCACGACAATCCGCATCTTATTCATTGTACATCTCGGACCCCTTGCTCTTATTGTAGCAAAAATTTTTATATTGAGAGTCATCTAACTGTGATATCGTACTATTATGCTTGTACTAAGTTGAAAACATAAAGAACCCTTGTTATTTGTTGAATAAACAATCGGTATGAAATAACCCATGATTAATTTAGTTATTAAGCGCAATAAGATATAACTAAAGAATTATAAATATTAAAACAATCTTTTAATTGGTTAAAAAAAAGAAGAGTGCAGTTAAGATTGCAATCCCATGTTAAGAAAGTCTATTGTGGAATTTATATCATCGTCGTTAATGAATTTTTTTCTTAGTTAAACATCAAACCAACCCCACTTGGGCTATCGGGTGATATGATACGAATACCACTTAAAGAACAAAATTTTGTAAGGATTAATGTCAACTAAGAATTAATAAAGGTTCTTTCCGCATTGAGGGACTATTGAGTTATTTCCAACGTACCACCGTTATAAGCGATTATTTTTGTTCACACACACATGAGGCTCGACCCAGCATGAATGATAGGTATTAATGTCTAAATGAATTTTTTAAGAGTGTTTATTTCTCACATAAGAGACCTTCATTAAACATGTTTCTCAAATACCCTCTATAATATTGATACCTAACTTGTAACACCATTTATAGGTATACTCTCATTGTAACAAGTCATATTATTAACAAAATGCACAATGCTGACATTTTAAAAGAGTTTTTTCTGATCTATTTATTCAATTCCAATCTACAATTTCCATAAATGGTCGATACAGCCGTTCTGATCACCACCTTTAACTATACGACTTGCCTTTTTTACTATGTTTCTAATTCCACCTCCAATTCTCGAAACCTCCAATAATATCCCTCTACCTCATACCCGCTCCTATGCTTCTCTATTTATGTCGCTCCAATATCAGACTATTATAATTATATTGACTTACGCGAATCCAACACCCCCTACATATTTGACGCTTTAAGTGAATACTTTGATACAAATGTTCTCTACACAAACATACAGTACGTACCAGTCTGTACATTGTGTATTAACTATCAATAAAAAACACTATCAGTCTATGAAACTCCAAATTTATTATAAGATCATACCCACTTTTATATTAGTAATTATTTGATGTGTTAGATCATCACTTAAAAGGCGAAGAATTTGGCTTATAACTCATCCTTTAAACAAATTATATATTAAATCCTATGAATATACCAAACTGACAAATAATAGCTATTAGTAATTATGTCAATATCTATACTTGAATCACAATGAATGCCAAAGGCCATTTAAGTAATCATAGTCCTATTGTGTTTTAACTTTTACGAAGTTATTATAATTTCAGTAGAAAGATCAATTAAGAATAGAGAAATTAATTAAGATTCATGAAGTTGCTTCAAAAAACATTTATTATACCATGAGTGATTGTTCCGATAAGGTGTCAGAAATTGTCTGACAATATACCAAATAAATATTTGTAGAGCAATCTCCTGATGATCATAATAGGATATCGCTTGATCACGCTATCAGGGACTCTCGTATTCTTCTTATTCTATTTTCCCCAACTCCTAGCTATTCACTCAGATAGTAGAACACACACTCCAATTGTATGTAGCTCATCCAACTTGTGAATTCCACTTATTTCGAAACTTCAAGAGTCGTTACAGACCCTTATAGTGGTACGTAAGTCTTGAATAAATTTTTCTCTAATGTAAGAAGGTTGCAGTGTAAGAGCTACAGGATTCACAAGAATAATTTTAAATGGTCTGTCATCAGCTTTTAACAAGAAATTGACTGCATACCGTCCTATATTATTCTGTCTTAATGAAAAATTAATATTAATCTTTCAACACAAACTAAAAATATTCCAATCATAAATTAGAGTTTCGTGCGCTGATTCAATTGTCCTCGTTGTGGTTGACCACCCAGGTAGCTTCTATTCTCTCAGTTTTGAATATTGTCAGTGTTGAATCTTTGTTATTCATGCATGCAAATTTTGTATCCACATCAAAGTGAAAAACTTTTACTAGAGTAGGAATTGAGAGTCAGAATTGAGTATGGTATTAACCACAATATTATCAGTGTTTGGAAGTCCCTATTAAGCTTTACCTTCTTGTCGATTTGGACAACTACGCCAATCTACACCTCTTGTTCGAGGGTATCATGACCTTACCACCCACGGTATAAAAAGTCGGTCATTTTGGTTGCTATTCAGCCTACACCCGGTGTTCTGCCCTACGGCATCCTCTTCCTCCTCAATTGCACTGACTCTTTTCAGGTGAAGGTAATATATTACTCTCGACCTGTGACCCAGTTGCCTGTAAAGCGCGCGCCCACACGCATTCGCTTTCGCTACCACCGATGCTTGTTTGCCGACGTTGCTGCCCTATCTTCACTAACAGGAGGCTCATGCCAGTCCCATATGTACCCGCCAACCAGTTTTGAGCTCGTATTGGCGTCTTTGTGATTACGTGGCGGCTGTTGAAAAACGATCGGTGTGTTTACTTATGTGTGGCTCGAATTGTCTCGTGTGCGTCCTGGCATAATTAGTTGCGACATTTTACTTCACCGTGTGCCTGATTCTGCGCACCCGGTTTTCCCATGCCACGACCCCCGCGCCCCCCCCTGCTTTGCATAATCCCATGCTTCCTGTGACTCCCCATGTTTACTTTGTCCTCCGAGACCTTTGACTTCGGCAGGTGGTACACGATAGATTCGCCTCCCAACAGCACACTCGCTGTAACCAGAGTGCCCCTCGCACCCCACAATCTCCAAATCCATCACTAGATAGGGTAACTATGCGGTTTTATTCTACCGCTTTTCTCCGCACTTCAATCCCATTCCCCACCCGCTCTGTCTGGGCCTAGCCGACCACTCAACCTATCATCTCGCCACGTCCCCCACGAGCGCCCCATTCTTTTTGTATGCACACACAGCCACTTCTTTCACTGCCCTGTCGTAATATTCAGCAGTTCCTTGGATGTTCAGCAGGCCTGGCTGCTCATACATGTCTGAGGGCATATCTTCTACCTAACCGGGTCCAAATCTTTCTCAGTCCTACCCTGAACACACTGCTTGTGGCTCATCACGCAGAACGCAGTGTAGATAAGTCTACACTTACCAGCAGTCACAGGGGTCTTTCTCATCTACAATGACGGGTGACGAACATAACAACACCGCCATAATAAACTCAATTTCTAGGCGCAAATGTCATTGAACAATCAATACAAAAAGAATGAAGCGAAACCCATAGGCCTATAGTAATAGAAAGCAACTATAAATCTTTGACATCAATGCCCACAGCCAATATGAACACCACATCATGACACGTTAATTAGCAATCAGTGCTGGTGAGCAAAATGAGGCAATAGATGTAAAATTACATTACAATAAATCAAAACACTTATAGTATGTTTTGAAAGAAGGCAAGAGTAAACGGCTATCACACAAGTGATAGAAAGAGATATAAAAAAACAAACTATCAGGCCTACCTCTACTATATGATCAACGAAGGGACTTAAATACTATAACATCGACTTCCTTTTCTCAAGATTGTACGTTTAACAATCTAATTCTCCATAAAGTTTTTGAAGAAGAACACTAGAAAGTGATTAAAAATAATTGCATAAGAAAAAATTACATTCTCACAAATATCAAAAAAGGGAAGACTTCTATATGTAGGAAAGTTGTGTCTGAGTAACCCTTTGAGGATCTAACTAAAAGGCTTCTAATGTCTCAACAGAGAAAGTCTAGAGTAAATCCTGTTTCCAATTATAAAATTACAATTCAAAAAAGGTTTTCAAGTATAGATAAATATTAAATGATAAAGGTGTAGAAAATCATCTACTAGACTAGATTTGCACCAAGGATCTGAACACAAAATACCCACCACACGATATGGGGAGAGCCAACCTAGATACTAAGTAACATGTTCAATAGTGAGATGACTAATTAAACCAACAATAAATATAGAATCGGAACATCGTGAAAGGAATCCTAAAAAACAGAGACCTAATTAACTATTACAAATGAGCAAACCCGTAGGAAATTTTAACCTAGATTGTCCTTTTTGAAGAGTAAGCTTATGTATCTAAATAGTGGTTTATTATCCAAAAAGTAGTCTATAGGTAAGGTTTATTGTCTAAAAAATTCGGAGATTCTCAGAAAAGTATATTAGAAGGGCTACGTCATGCCCCATACGTTTCTCTTAGTTATCCCTTGATAGCTGACAACGCGCCTCTCCCTCCTATTCTATTTGGGGTGCTAGAGAGAGTGCTCTTCCAACTAATGCTGTTTCTTAATTCCCATGAATATATGGAAAACGAAAATGTGGCCATGTCCATCTATTTTAAAGATGTACCACACTGTCACCGCTGTAATTTTCCTCAGAGTTCACCTTGTAAGAAGCAAATAATGATTTGGCATCGAAGATAAATTATTATACCACAAAAGAAATACAATCGATCAAATATCAAATAATCAATATGGAAAGAAAATATCATGAGTCGACCCACCAAAGGCGCTAATTAATTTTGCTGAATGATTATGAATTCCATTATTTTGGAAATCATAAAGTTTGTTCATGCTTATTGAAAAAAATCAAGAAAATTATTAAATAAATTGATAAAGGTGCTTACCGAAAGAATATGGTAGCAAATATATTAAAAACCGAATTTTATTGCTTAAGGAAGGTTTGAGGATGGCTCTTTAAAGTTAGGGTTATTTGGATGAAAACGATTTTGAAAACATGATTTAAAACATGTAAGATTACGAGGAAAACAAGAGGGGTGCAAGAGAAACAGGGGAGTGTTCACCGAAGAGGCCACTTAGGAGTGTAACCCGAGGACGCAACTATGACTTGCAGTGTAGATGGTTGTAGATGTTGATGTTATTCTCTAGTTTCAAAAAAATCGTTCCACTATTGAAGTTCCATAGTGATGCTCCTTCCTAGAATTTCAAGGTCCATTTATGTAGGATGAGTTGTCTTTAATCCCAATTTCAAAGTTTCTCCGGAGATCTGCCTTTTGAGTCCCTTCTCGAGTATCGAAAAGGCTATGTGGATAGCATCAGCATAATAATTAGAGTCATACAGTTCCGCAAGGGCAAGGACCTCCTACTTTGGATGATGACAATACCAAAGGGCAAAAAACGACAACAGTAAAAGCTTCTTTTGATGGCAACATATGGCTTCACCTTGTCATGCAGAAATGCAATCCTTCGAGCAAAAATTGTGGCAATTTTCAATCTTGTGGCACAAAACTAAACTTCTATCCTCTCATTGCTCAGACTTGTTATGCCCATCAGACAGCCTAAAAACCGAATACGCAGGAACCCCATTTCCAAATTAAAGGATCATTTCTTTTAT
>JBAPGN010000240.1:106187-134083 GCA_037355405.1 Vitis amurensis | reverse complement strand
TTCGTTCCTGTTCTGGTGTGTTTGGGGTGCTGAATATTATGGCTAGTTTTGGCCATTTTGGTTGGGGTGGTTTTTAGGAGACATGTATGGATATCTCCGATCTTTTATATAGTAAGCTTCATTACAAATGGTGACATTCTTGTGTTAAGCCTTGGTGAAGAGCTCTAGTACAATCATATGTTCATATAGAAGGCTGAAATACCCAGATATAGGAAATGGAAAATTCAATAAAATGATTGGTCCTAGAAAGTTCAGGAAATGTATTTGAAGATGGGTCATTATTACTAGCTCATTTCTATCCTTCCCTGCATGCCTACTAATCACGTGCATGACCACTTTAGTCTACATGTGACCAAGTCTTGCTTACTCCTAGTCTTGTCGCCCTTCATACCCACCACCATCAGCCTACCCCACATCACCAAACCCATCATACCCCTATCCTTCACACTCATTAGCTTACTCCATTGCCCCTAATCCCCCTAGCCATCAACACCTACCCACTATCATCCTTCCCAACCTGTCACAGCCCGCACAGTCATCACTCTCTCTCACCCATCCCACCATAGCTACGGTCTCTCTCCAACAACTCGATATGCAGCCACCATGTGCCATACCCCATTATTTTCCTGTGCTCGCAACTCTACGTGCCACTATTAGCATCTCTAACTCCATCGTTTTATTTCCTGGTCATTCTTTTTCCATTTTGATAGCCATCACAACAGTCAGTGATTGTCGACTCCTCCACGATGCGCCATTGCAACGCTGCTCATCCACTCAGGACCACTATGCTCTTCCTTCTCGGTGCTCAGTGCTCGAAACTCAGGATAGCTTCAAAAGCAGTTCCAGTCCCACCTTAGTATCCCTCAGACCCCACCTTTACATGGACAGGCATGGCCACTTTTGGGTGTGCCATTTTCAAAGCTTAGAGCTCCTAGTTTCCTTGGTCCCCGACATGCTCTAGATAACCCCACTCTTCCAAAATCTTGAAATGGTTCGATTGATGGAAGCACAGGCCTTTTATACTATTGGAATCCGAAAACCAACATCACCTAGCATGAGAAACCAACTGCTTTGCCTCAAGTGCCTCAAGTGCGTGTGCAAGTCTCCTTATGCAAACCTATGCTTAATAGTTGTGACTCGGATGCCATTGGGTCTTTAGGGTTTATACACCTCTAGCTCTCTTTCTCACCAACTCGCCACTACGCTCTGTTTGAATCATCTTCGCTCTAATCTTCTTTCAACTTTTTGGAAAGGCTTGCCTATGTGTTGGAATGGCCAATAATCCTCATTCTTCTAGGGCACAGTTTCAACCTACAGTTTCGGGATAACAAGGACATCATTTCATTCCAGTAGCTTCTCAACAATTTCGGCCAATTGGATAAAATATTTCTTCACCAAATGTGGGAGTTCCTTCTGGTTGAAATTAACCGCCACAGTTTTTGTCACGACCTAAATTCTAAGCGATCCAGAATTTGGCCCATGACCCTAAGGTTTCCTCTTAATCCAACCT
Source organism: Vitis amurensis (assembly GCA_037355405.1). Taxonomy (NCBI): domain Eukaryota; kingdom Viridiplantae; phylum Streptophyta; class Magnoliopsida; order Vitales; family Vitaceae; genus Vitis; species Vitis amurensis. Next base: position 132,573 of record JBAPGN010000240.1, on the reverse strand, counting down.
GTCAATCAACCAGAATGCTCTAATTTTTTTTTTTTTTCTAAACATAACTCAACTAACATTCCAATTTAATACTATACCAATCAAGAGCAACAAAATATAATAATTATCATTAAGGTCTAAAAATAATAATTCACAGTTAAGCAAAATAATTAAAATAAAGTCTCATTACGAATATAGTTTCAAAGTTTGCTAATACAAGTTCCAAAATAAAACAACATAACAATTACACTACAATCCACTAAGCTACTCCAAAATCTCCTGGGGCATCCTAAAGCTCTGTGTCCCAACTGTGGATCCTTAGGAGTTACATCTGCATCTAAAAAGTATATAAGAAGGAAGGGTTGAGCATTCCACATTGCTCAATAGGGTGCCTTACACACTAGGGCGGTTAATTTTGGAATACTAAGGTTCATGTGTACACAAAACAAACACTCTATTAGAATTTAATCAACCCAAACATTTCAGTTTCTATAATTATAACAATTCAACAATTTTCAACAAATAATAAAATGCATGTGGATATGTAATGCACTGTTATTCTCGGGTTTTCACCAAATGATACGCATTCGTACCCAAATATACTCCCAATTCGGAGTCTTTTCGGAATAAATTTTTTGGTCTTTCACCTAGGGATTTCACTCCCTTCTTAATTTGTCTCTCACGGACCTTTACTTTTCATCATTATTTTATTTTTCTTTCTTTCCCATTTCATGCAACCTTACAACAAATTTTTATCTTTCCTTCGCACAACCATGATGCATATGGAATGTAATGAGATTAATTATCATCATCCACAAATATAAGAGAAAATTCTCACTAATCCAAACATCAATAAAATTACAATTTATCCCAAAATTTCATTTATTCTCAACCATCCCAATAATTTCAAAAACCAAATAAATTATTTTCCATTATTAAATTACCAACAACATCCCAATAAATTCTCAAAAATAAATAATAAAAAAACCAATATCAATCCATCATAATTTCTACCATAATTGTATTTATTCTCAATAATCCCAATAATTTTTTAATAGCCAAATATAATTATTTTCCACAATTAAATTACCAAAAATATCCCAATAAATTCTCAAAAAAAAAAAAAAAAAACCAATATCAATCCAACATAATTTCTACCATAATTGAATTTATTCTCAATAATTCCAATTTTTTTTATAGCCAAATATAACTATTTTCCACAATTAAATTACCAAAAATATCCCAATAAATTCTCAAAAATCCAAATATCAATCAAGCATAATTTATATCACAATTTCATTTATTCTCAATAATCCCATTAATTTTAATAACCCAAATACAATCATTTAACAATCATAAAAAAATTCCCATCATCACAAAATTTTCAAAAAAAATCTCAAATCATCCAATAAAATTTCTCGTATCACAAATATTATCTATTTAACTCCTAACAAAAAAATTTATAATTTGTTTTTCAAGAAAAAAATATTTAATTAAAGTTTTAGGGTTAAAACTTCTTACCATATATCTAACGATCCAACCGTTGAAAACTAAACCGCCCACCATACCAATGTTCCTCGTGTCGAGTAGGGTATTCCCTTGAAATTTCACGTGAAATGGACGACGTTTGGCCGTCGAAAAAGACGACCATAGAGCTATGGTTTTATTTATTTTTTGGTTGTTATCCACTACAGTCGCCGAGACACTCCTATGTAAGTTTTCCTCCTTTTTTATTCCTCCTCCATTTTCTCTTTCTTCACCTTTTTCTTTTCTATTTCAACGAGCCACTAAATGTGGAGGCAGCCCAAGCCAAAAATCCTATATATATAATATTATATTAATTGTTTTTCTATTGTTTTCTTTTCTTAATTCACTTCATTTTTTTTTTCAGTTTTTTTACAACACAAAATAAATTATCACACACTACACAAATATTTTAATTTTCTAAATTTTATTATTAATTAATTAAATTTAATTTTTTAATTAAATAATTTTAATTATTTTCTTTTATTCCATTTTTTTATTTATTTGTTTTCGTTTTTCGAAGAGTTTTGATTTCTACAATCCCAAGAAATTTCGTACTTAAAAATTGACGTGACATAAAAAATTCAACGTTTGATTGACCAATAAATTATTTCAAATTTCGTCAACCCAAAATTGACACACGTTTTCCAATCACTTTTTGACTTTTCAACCACTACCAAAAAAAAAGAATTTTCAAACTTGAAATTTCAACGTGATCTAAAATACCCGATCATTACAATTTTCTCAAGCTATGCAGCAGCTACCACCTAGGCCAAACTAGCTTGGTCCCATTGCACCTTCATCACAACCAATTCCCATGCCATACATTTAGCAAAACAGAGCTCATACCTCTAGCTCGCCACAAGCATTCTAATGCTACCGCTGACTTCAAACTCACCTTTCCACCACCCTTAACCTCCAGTCAATGGTCCACTTTCTATGGGGAAGCCCAAAGAGTTGATGATGATGGTGTCACGGATTATGATTTTGAAAAATGCACCACCACCATTGTGTTGACGGCAACCCAGCTTCCCTGAAACGACATAGGCACTGGGAGCCTTCAATTTTCCAACAAGGGGGTTGTTCATGCTTCCATCACTTCCATGAAACTAAAGCATGCCAAATTTGGTGGTAAAAGGCCGACCTTAGGTTGATAGAGGTCATTTATTAGGAGAAACATGATCAGTGGAACAACTACTAAAATTCAATTGGTTAGATGTCCCAAATGTCGAAAGCTTCTTCCAGAGGTGACATAATTTCCTCTATATCAGTGTGGTGGATGTGGCATGTTTCTAAGAGCCAAAAAATCATGGAAACAACACCAAAACTACCCCTTCGGACTCGCATGAAATAGGTTATGTTCAAAGAAGTGGATTGGTGCATGTTTCTGCAAATGAAGAATCTAGTAGCTGAAGTCAAGAGGCAATTCCCTCTTCCACAAGAAAATATTCTTTGAACAAAGAAAATGGGAGGGATGATCTTGGGGATTGTCGTACAGAGCAACCTGAAGTGAACTTCTCAAATGGGTTTCTTCAACAACAAAGCAGCCTGAAGATGCAAACTTCTCAGATAAAGTTCCTTCATCAATAAACCTCACGAATGAAGTTTCATCACCCATGGAGCAGCAGCCTGAAGATATAAAATCTCAAATGAAGGTTCATCATCCAATGTGCGGCCTGAAGATGTCAACTCCTCGAATGAAGTATCTGCATTGGTGGAGCAACCTAAAGATCCAATTTGAAGACAACAATTGGCAGGGGCCAGAAATATGAACCGAGTATTTCCACACATTATGATGAGAGGTCAGATGTCGTAATCTCTAAACAGTCTACCATTTAACCTGCCACAGGCTCCTCTCCACCCTGGGCCCATGCCTATGTGTTTCCACTATGCATGGCCACCCTCCAATGCAATCCCAAAGAGCACATGTTCTCATCTTTTTAACCCTTCACCCTTATTTTTAAAACTTGATTTTCAAAATAAAATAAAATAATAATAATAATAATAATAATAATAATAATATATCTTTCAAATGGTTTTAAATATTTTAAGTTTATTTATTTATTTTATTATTTTAATCTATTTTATTTTATTTTATTAATTATTAATTATTATTATTATTATTATTATTATTATTTCTTTTTTTTCTCTCCTTCATTAAAATCTTAAGTTACCAAAACCTAATTTTTATTGAACTTGTTGCCATATTTCATTTAGGCATGTATTTTGTGATTTTCTTTGGTTTTTAATAATTTTCATGTTTTTCACGATTTTTAATAAGCATGAATATGATTTTCATAATTCCAAAATAATGGAATTTATGAGATTAATTATGTAAAATCAGTTGGGCTTTGGTGGGAGCCCAAGAATCATGATACTCCTGACTTTAATTGCAATGCTATTTGAGTGGTTGATTAATTGATCTTGTCTTACTACATGAAATGCATGTGATTATTCTGTAATTGTTCACTAACCCTGTTTCCATGATAGAACATTATTGATTCATTGCTTAGGTACACATCCTATTCTCTTTCACTTGCTTGATCATTTTTTCCGATATATACTCTCATCATGGTACATCTTTGATCACCTTTTGGTGTCCACGATTAATCGATCAATTGCCACACTTGCTTTGACTTAATTAGTAGAGATCTAATTTTCAGGGCTTAAAGGGGGTGCTATGGTCTATCACCATACCTTCCCGATAAGTAACCTGACCTTCATACCTAGACTCTGGTTTTCCATATATTGTTTTTCCTTCAAGGGTCACACTTAGAGTTTTCTTTCTTATTTTGTTTTCCCTTAAAAATAAAACAAAAATAAATAACGACTCCAAGTCTTTTATAAAAAAATAACTTTTTTCACAATAAATGAAAAACGAGTCTTGCCGTCGAGTGGGAACGCATCGAGCGAAATATGGGGTTCACAATATCAATATGATAATTTTTTAAAAATTAATTTAATTTTACTAAAATTAAAATAAAAATAATTCATCTTAAAATTAACTTCAATAATTAAGTAATAAGTATTAAGTTTTATCATACACCCTCTTAATTAATAAATGACATAATTTCTTTCGACAACTTCTTCATTCTACTTTAAAAATAAATAAATGAAATTAAATTTGAAGTAAAAATTAAAGTGATATTTATTTATTTATGTCTAAATTTTAAATATACTTGAATTTGACTTAAATCTAAATATAGCTTAATATAATTAAGTGTTTAGATTTTTTAATTAATTATTGCCTAAATATTATTAATTGTTAAATTGTTTATTTTTATTAATATCAGAATATGCGAAGTGTTAATTTATTTATTTATGGTTAAAAACATTTATAAAAGTAATTATATTTCTTCTTATTTTAATTTGAAAAGTTATAATTTAACAAGATAGTAATTTAATTAACACATCTGAAAAATATTATAATAATTGTCAAAGTAAAAATTTTATAGAGATAATTATGTAATTAGTAAATCATATTATTGTACAATCCATTGTTCCATGTCATATATTATAGCATAGTTGTGCATACCCATCAGTGCATAGACATATATCTTTTGATAATCTATCATGAATGTCTCATGGACTCTAAGTGAAGTATGTAGCTATTATAGTATAAAGATGGCGTAGGAAGAGGCTCTAGGTTTACTAGTTCACACTCAACCATAGCAATAGGGAATATATTACACATTATTTCCATCTAAAAGAAAGGTAGAAAAGACCTTAGAAATGGAACTTTTAGATAACACCTGAGGGTGGCAATGAGATGAGTCTAAGAAGGATCACCTCAATCTCAATCTTGTGTCATTTATTTATATTAAATGAGGGTGAGATATGACAAAATCATATTTAAACCCATCTTGAATTGGTCCGAGGGCAAGATGGGTCTCTAAAAAAATAAGCCTCATTTTCATTCTTAGGTACACATCTATACCAATGAAAGTTTTTACATCTATTCAAAAATTCAATGTTCTCGATGTTAATTAACTTCACTAAACTACCCATAGTCGTAAATCCATTTGCTTATATCAGCAACTAGTTGTAAATTGTCATATGAGCTTGCATGGTGCTTTGTGTTCTTCTTAGTTCCTTCTCACCTTACTTCTCATCATATTGGCTCCTTGTAGGACAAACTTGCAATAATTCTTTTTGTTTTTCCTTATAGATATTATTCATTTTGGACTAAATAAAACAAATACCCCTTATATATAGATAATGTATGTTTTGGTCTAATGAACTTGTGAGATTGTTCAATGTAGATATTGTTTACAATTGTCCAACGAGTCAATCTTGCAAAGTCAAATGTCTCTAGATCTTGTGAGGTCAAAGAAACAAAGGTGACTCCTTCTAGTCCAATGAACCTGTAGGATTTTTCTATGTAGATATTGTCTACAATGGTCTAATGAATATGAGGGATGGATTTGTGACAACAAATACCATTTATGGGACCAAATAAACAAAAGCTCAGGTTAGGATCGAATACCACACTAGCCTAATAAATCTTCACATCTTTAAAATGGGTGGTTCTTTGATACCCATGATTTATTTTGGGGGTATCTACCCACATTTGATCCCACTAATAAAATCACATATACAAAGTGTATGAGATTATTATTATTATTTAAAAAAAATACTTATCAAATAGGTAAACATTGATGAGAAATAATCACATGCATCTCATATGTATGTAAATATTACAATTTTCTTTTTATAATTTAAGATTAAATATCAAATACAATTTTTTATTTGTTTAAATACCTAACCTTTATCAAAAATAACAAAATCCTATCAACTACTTTTGTATTCTCATTATTTAAATACCCAAAAGGAGATAATAATTTAATATGAAAATTAAATAGATTCAAATACTATGTTGGAAAATATGTAGGATGTGTTTTGGTAAATTACATTTGAAGATAAAATTTGAAATTTCTTAAGGAATGAAAACAAAAAATTTGTATTTCTCGAAGAAGATATTGTATGGAGGATTTCAAATGATTACAAGTGTTAAAGGTAATATTTGATACTTTTTTATTTAAATATAAATTTTGAAAGTAGAAATGTCATGTTAAATAGCATTTGAATATGTAATGATTTATAGGATTTGGATTTTATATCACTATAAGAAAAAAGGTCATTGTTGACATATATTATCTTGACTTAAGGTGATATGTGTTAATATTGCCTATTTAAATGAACAACTATGACATATACAACTTGTTTAAACCAATAATGACATATAAAATTTTGTTGAATTCTTTCATGACTTATATAATAGAATCTTGACAGATAATTTATAAGTCAATGTATAGTTAGTATGTTCATATGTCAAGGTACTTATATAATGTGGCTAGCTTGACATAAAATCAAAAGTCAAGGAATGTGTGGACCCCGCATTTCGGCTCATGCGTTTCCCACTCGATGGCGAGCTCGATTTTGATTTTGAAAAAAAATGATCTTTATTGTTTAAGAAAAAAAATGACTTGGAGTCGCCACTTATTTTTGTTTTATTTTTAAAAGGGTAAACAAAATAAGAAAGAAAAACCCTAAGTGCGACTCTTGGTTTTGGAAAAGGCGATCTACGAAAAACTGGATCGGGCTCGGGGGTCAGGTTACTTATCGGGAAGGTACGGTGAAGACCATAGCACCCCTCTAAGTCCTTAAAGTCGGGTGTCTACTGATAAAATGAAGTTGATGTGGCAATTGATGAGTAAATCAATGAATATCCTGAATGATCATGCACATATGAGAATCGGAACATGTATAGTGAATTATCAGAATGAGAGTGTATGCGTACCTAGGCCACGAGCCACAATGCGCTATCAAGAAACGGAGTTAGCACACAATTAATGAATACGGAATATAGCTCATACATATCGAAGTGCAAAATGAAGATCAGACAAAATACATTAAGTACAATAGTTGATAATCAAAAGGGATTCAAACATCGAGCCCCCACCAAAACCCAATTTATTGTTCATGAATTAGTCTTATAAATTTCGTGTTTTGGATTTGTGAAGAATTCATTTTTGCTTATGTAGAATCAAGAAGATCAGAAGTTTATTTAAGAATCGAAATGGAACTAAAACTATTCGAGTGAAAACTGGATTATTGGAGTTTATTTGAAAATTGGAGTGTTCGGAATTAAATTTAAGAATTGGAATTTTGGATGTCAAATTTGGAAGTGATTGGAATTTTAGAAATTGGAAATTAAATTCAGAAGTCGAAAATTTTAAAGAATTGTTTAAAAACAGAATTTTAAAATAAATAAATAAACTATTAGGATTAAATAAATTAATATGAATATGGAAATTTTCAAGATTAAAAATTTAATTTGTAAATATGAAGTTTTAAAGAATTTGATTCATTGAATTGGGAATATGGGAATTTTCGGGATTAGGAATTTAATTCGGAAATCATAAGTTTTAAAGAATTTGAGTTACAATGGAGTTTTGGAATAAACAAATAAAATAATAGTAATTAAATAGATTAATGTGAATATTGGAATTTTTGGACATAGAAATTAAAATCAGAAGTTGGAAATTTTAATGAATTGTTTAAAATGGAATTTTAGAATAAATAAATAAAATAATAATAATTAAATAAATTAATGTGAATATTGGAATTTTTGGATATAGAAATTAACATCGGAAGTCGAAAATTTTAATGAATTGTTTAAAATGGAATTTTAGAATAAATAAATAAAATAATAATAATTAAATAAATTAATGTGAATATTGGAATTTTTGGATATAGAAATTAACATCGAAAGTCGGAAATTTTAATGAATTGTTTAAAATGGAATTTTTAGAATAAATAAATAAAATAATAATAATTAAATAAATTAATGTGAATATTGGAATTTTTGGATATAGAAATTAAAATCGGAAGTTGGAAATTTTAATGAATTGTTTAAAATGGAATTTTAGAATAAATAAATAAAATAATAATAATTAAATAGATTAAAGTGAATATTAGAATTTTTGGAATTAGAAATTAAAATTGGAAGTCGAAATTTTAATGAATTGTTTAAAATGGAACGAAAATAATGATTAAATAAGTAAATGTGAATTTTGGAATTTTTGAAATTGGAAGTTTTAAAGAATTGATTTGAAATGGAGTTTTAAAATAAATGAATGAAATATTAGTGATTAAATACATTGAGATGAGTATGGGAATTTTCGGGATTAGGAGATTAAATGCGGCAATCAGAAGTTTTTAAGAATTGATTCGAAATGGAATTTTAAAATAAATAAATAGAATACTAATGATTAAATAAATTAATGAGGATATAGGAATTTTCGGAAATTGAAGTTAAATTTTTAAAGATCAGAATTTTGAAGTGCCATTTTAAAGATTGAATTTTTGTAGATAAACGAATAAATAAATGAATAAGACGATAATGATAGTGATAAAATTTAAAGTTCAAATTTTCGGAAATAAATAAACAAATAATAATGGAGGATTAAACCTTGATGATAAGAATGGGAAATTGGAATGAATGAATAGATATACAAATGAATAACGTGGTACGAATATGCATGGGAACGAAATGATAAGGAGAAATAATGGGCTTTGAAGATGGGTTCAGGATAAAGGCTACGTGAATTGAGGCCTTTAGGGATGGGCTTCGGTTGAAGGAACCTCAAGGATTGCTCGTGGGCTTGGGGCGACTGGGTGGTGCATGGTGAGAAGCCCAAATTCCATTCTATTGGGTTGTATCCTTAGCCTTCCTTTCACATTTCAGGCCTGGAGGTATGCCCTCCAGCATGCATTACTCCTAAACAGCCTCCATTTGCCCACCCGAGGATGGCGGAGGACGAGTTAGACGAAAGAAGGCGTCTCGAGATAGCAATGTAAGAGGTGGCGGTAGATTCGACGACATGAGGGGCGGGTTCGACAGGATCGTGGTGGCAGAAACGGCGATGGTAGTGGTAGTGGCAATGGCAGTTTGATCCAATGGAGCAACCGCGGCCATGACTGGCGCCACCCCGGATACTGCTATCCCTGTGGTGGGATCTCATCACGCGAAGTATGGGCTAGAGCCTTATGCTTGCTGGGAAATCTTTCAAGGCTTCGATCACATAACGCACCATATGGATGGAAACCTCTCGTTGCTGCTCCACCCAAGTCTATACCGCCGAGGCTGCTTCACCTAGTACCGCGACATGAGAGCCACGATTCCCATGGAGCCTCTCAGAATCCCACGCGCTTGCCACTCCGGCAAGTTCTGTACTATGAAACGCCTCGCCCTCATTCACTCAAAGACGGAGGAGTCGCTGTTCAGAGACCTGGAGCATTGTCGGCAAGCCTTGGTCGGAGACCAAATCGGAAGTCGTTTCTACAATGAGTTGGGGAGCTAGCTTCCATCTTGAGTGTATGGAAAGCATCATCAGATTATCCGATGGCGGGGTTCCGGAGGATCAGATAGTTGGAATCCCAGTGAGTCCCAGGTTCAAGTTTTAGAAATGGGTCAGTCAGAGTCTGTTCCATTTAAATTATCTCCATCACGTATAAGAGATAGTATCATTTTTCCTGGTAAGGTTAGCAACCTGCGAGCATCTCGTGAGGGTGCATAGAAGGTGATCCGTTCACAAAGTCACTTCCCCAGTTTCGATAACTTGGCCATCGATGACCTCATTCCCACAACCAACAAGGAACAGAGCAACAAACAGAGGGTAGAAACCACAGGAAACAAAGCATGATTTTTATATAATCAGGCTTAGGGATGAATTCATCCATCAGGTGCTTATTGAAGGAGTTAGGGAAACCAGAATAGAGTCAAACAGAGCACATCCGCACACGGACAAGTTCAGCAAAATAAACCAATAATCCATGACATCCAAACCGACTAACAAATCACATCCCGGAATCAACAGAAGAAGTTAGCATAATAATGTCATAACGCAGAAACATGGAGTTCACAGAAAATTTTACCTGAAAGTTTTCTCCTTGAGCAAGGTATCCTTGTCCTCCAACACTTTTCCTCCTCCTCTCTCTGCTCTGGTCCTGCCTGCTCGAATACCCCCTCCCCGAATCCCTCCAAAATATCTCACTCAAGCTAAATATCTACCTCACTGTGCGTCCTCGGAGGGTGGTGTCACCATCCACCTACTATCATGGCCCCAGTCAGGTCCTTAGTCGGGTGTCTTGTGCAGCTCCTCCCTTCTTGCATGAGGGCCCCCCTCCCCCCTCGGCCACTCCTCAAAGGTGGCGGCAAATCCCCAAAATAACTAGAATAAGTATATATATGCATATATATATATATGTATAAAAACAAAACAAAAGATGAGGTCTACAAATATGCCCCTGTTCGGTAGAGTTCACGAATGTAAGGAGTATGAACACTGGAGTGAAAAGAAAGTGTGAATAGTGAGTGGAATGAAGTGAACTCTACCAAAGAAACCAAGAAACCCCCACAACGACACTAGTGAAACACGAACTCACTCAAACTAACAGACAAACACGAAGGCTCTAAACTTGAGAAAAAACGATGTCTCAAAATGTCCCTGAAGCCACACTGAGGACCCAGGCTTCCTCTAAGACGTCTCCAAAAGTGACTCAAAAGACCATATCAAGGATGAGTAACGGTCGAACCACTCTAGAAGTACGGGAAAGAATGTGCCAGAAAGAGACTATCCTAAGTGAACTATATGAAAATGACAAATGTAGGGTGCTCAATAATATGACAGAAATACGTATCGTGAACTCAAAGGACATCGTCATAAGCAGTGAGAAGGGAGATATGAAAGGACAATGACGAAGAGGCGATAAGCACGGGGTGACAAGGTGAGGAAAACGAGGATAAGCGCAAATCCATGAAGGCAACATGCGCAATGCTAGTGGATATGAATGTCGGGGCCTGTGACTCTGAATGATACAGATGAGAAGGAATGACTCTGAACGTCAAAACACGAAAAGGTGATGACTCAAGGTGCCTGAAGGGATATGTACAATGGCTCTGGACGCCAAACTAAAGAAAGATGGTGGCATCGAATGCCTGAATGAGTATGAAAAAAAAAATGGCTCTGAACGCCAAAACTGAAAAAGATGGTGACTCTAAAATTCATGAATGGGCATGAAAAATGGCTCTGAACGCCAAAACTAAGAGAGAAAGTGACTCTAAAACGCATGAATGGGCATGAAGAATGGCTTTGAACGCCAAACTACAAAAGATAGTGAATCAAAATGCATGAATGGGTACGAAGAATGGCTCTGAACGCAAAAACTAAAGATAGAATGGTGATGACTATGGATGTGGATATGAGAGTACGACTCTGAGCATCAAACCGAGAATGACTAACGGCTCTACACGCCTAAGTGCAAATGTGGCTCTGAATGCCAAATTGGAAAGAGGTGGTGGCTTTGAACAACGAAATTGAAAATAGAGATGGCTCTGAACGTCGAAACGGAGGAGTGGTGATGGCTCTGAACGTCGAAACAGAGGAGTGATGATGGCTCCGAATGCCAAGACTGGAAATGTCGATGGCTCTGAACGCCGAAACTAAGAAGCAATGATGGCTCCGAATGCCGAAACTGAGAATGACGATGGATTTGATCGTCGCAACTGGAAATGGTGATGGCTCTAAACGTCGAAACGGATAAGTGATGATGGCTCCGAATGCCAAGACTGGAAATGTTGATGGCTCTGAACGCTGACTGAGAAGTGATGACGGCTCTGAACGCCAAACTGAAAATAGTGATCTCTGAACATCGAAACGGAGAAGTGGTGATGGCTCTGAACGCCAAAACTGAAAAGCGATGATGGCTCTGAACGCCAAACTGAAAATAGTGATGACTATGAATGCCAAAACTGAGAAGTGATGAAGGCTCTGAACGCCAAACTGAAAATAGTGATGGCTCTGAATGCCAAAACTGAGAAGCGATGATGGCTCTAAACGCCAAAATTGAGAAGTGATGAAGGCTCTGAACGCCAAACTGAAAATAGTGATGGCTATGAATGCCAAAACTGAGAAGTGATGAAGGCCCTGAACGCCAAACTGAAAATAGTGGATGGCTATGAATTGCCAAAAACTGAGAACGATGATGGCTCCTGAACGCCAAACTGAGAAGTGATACGGCTCTAGACGCCAAAAAACTTGAACGCCAAACTGAAAAATACGATGGCTTTGAACGCCAAAACTGAAAAGCGATGATGGCTCTGAACGCCAAAACTGAAAAACGATGATAGCTCTAAACGCCAAAATTGAGAACGATGATGGCTCTGAACGCCAAACTGAAAATAGTGATGGCTCTGAACGCCAAAACTGAAAAGCGATGATGGCTCTGAACGCCAAACTGAAAATAGTGATGGCTATGAACACCAAAACTGAAAAGCGACTGAACGCTAAAACTGAAAACGATGATGGCTCTGAACGCCAAACTGAGAAGTGATAATGATGGCTCTGAACGCCGAAACTAAGAACGATGATGGCTCTGAACGCCAAACTGAGAAGTGGTGACGGCTCTGAACGCCAAACTGGAAATAGTGATGGCTCTGAACGCCAAAACTGAGAAGCGATGATGGCTCTGAACGTAAAAATTGAGAACGATGATGGCTTTGAGCGCCAAACTGAGAAGTGATAATGATGGCTTTGAATGCCGAAACCGGGAATGCAACCATGAACGTCAAACTAGGAAATTGTGATGGCTCTGAACGCCGAACGAAGATGTAATGGCTCTGAATGCCATGCAGAAACAAAAACACGACTCTGAATGCCGAAACGAAGGTGACGACTCTGAACACCAAAACGAAGGTAGGCATTGGCTTTGAACGGCAAAACTGAGAAACGATGGTGGTTCTAAAAGCCAAAACTGGAGAAGTGGCTCTGAACACCAAGCTGGAAAGGGATAATGGCTCTGAACACCAAAACTGGAGAGATGGCTCTGAATGCCGAACGATGATGAACTACGGCTCTGAACGCTGAATGAAAAACTAACAATGGCTCTGAACGCCAAAACTGAGAAACGATGGTGGCTCTGAACGCCAAAACTGAGAAGTGATAACGATGGCTCTGAACGCCGAACGAAAATGTGATGATGGCTCTGAACGCCGAAACAGAGAATGCAACTCTGAACGTCAAACTAGGAAGTGATGATGGCTCCGAATGTCGATACTGAGAAGTGATAACGATGGCTCTGAACGCCGAACGAAGATGTGATGATGGCTCTGAACACCGAAACCAGGAATGTAACTTTGAGCGTCAAACTAGGAAGTGATGATGGCTCTAAATGCCGAAATGAATGATGCAGTGGCTCTGAACGCCGAACAAAGACATGGCTCTAAATGCCAGAACTGAGGAGCGATGATGGCTCTGAACGCCAAAAGCCGGGAATGCAACTCTGAACTCTAAGTAAAAGGAAAATAATGGCTCTGAACGTCGAACGAAGCGAAACATGGCTCTGAACGTCAAAATCGGGAACGTAAATCGGAACATCAAACTAGGAAGTGATGATGGCTCTGATCGCCAAAACCGAGAATGCGACAGTGATGGCTCTGAATGCCAAAACTGAAAATACGACTCTGAGCGTCAATCTAGGAAGTGATGACGATACTGAATGCCGAAACTGAAAACGCGATGAGGATGGCTCTGAACACCGAACGAAGCGAAACATGGCTCTGAATGCCGAAACCGAGAAACGTGACAATGATGGCTCTGAATGTCAAACTGAAAAATGATCAACGGCTCTGAACGCCAAAACAAAACAACGGCTCTGAATGCCAAACCAAAATAAACATTGATGAATGCCGATTCGAAACAAAAACTCTGCATGCCCAACCGAACTGGTAATTAAGAATGTCATGCTAAGAAAGACGACTCTGAACATCGTAAACGAGAAGACATGGTGGCTCCGAACGCCAAGCTGGAAAGGGATAATGGTTCTGAAAACCAAAACTAGAGAGATGGCTCTGAATGTCGAACGAGGGTGAACTACGGCTCTGAACGCCGAAGGAAAAACTAACAATGGCTCTGAACGACAAAACTGAGAAACGATGGTGGCTTTGAACGCTAAAACTGGAGAAGTGGCTTTGAACGCCGAACTGAAAGTGTGACATGATGACTCCGAATGTCGTAAACCACGAATGAACGGTGGCTCTGAACGCTAAACTGTAAGGAAATGATGAGGGGGAACTATGCCCCAGTGTGGCATGACGCGACAAATCTCAATCCGTTGGAAGGGTCTGAAAGGGACTCCATAAGTCTCGAACAATGCTCCACTAGCGAGTCAGCATGATTAGGTCGGCGGTGAACGCAATCTCATGACCCGCCTGACGAAATCACGAGGTCTGTCGGAGTGTCGCAATAAGCCGAACTCCTCTAACTCATAATGCTCTGCCATAAGAATCTATCGTCATCCCGAACGGATAATCCGATAGTCTTAGGGAGTAGTCCGGTAGGGGACACACCACGATCTCAACATAACAGTCCACTGAATAGTCCTAGTTAGTGGGGCGATCAAAACCCGAACATCGTGCTCCACTGAAAGCTCATCTCGACGAAAAGCACAGGAATAGTGACCAGTGAAGCAAATGCAATATCTCTCGATTGAGTAATGAAAACTATAACAGATCTGTGAGAGAATGACCATCTCCATAGCTAAACGAGGAAAATATGCCACAGTATGGCGTCAAATATATCCGATCTGGCCTGATAACCCAAGAGGAACTCCATGGGGATGCGTAAAAGATCTGATATGTACCCCATTGAAATGATGACGTGGGAATCCAGGCACCTGAGATAACTCCGTCCAAGAATCAAGACTATATCAGAGAGTATGAACCTGGCTGAACGACTCAAGAGAGGCTCCTCGGAGTATCATTACAAAATGAAATCAAATCATCAAACCGATGTGTATCTCATAACCGGGGATGATAATGCAAATCAGTGGGGAATCTACAAATCCCAACCAAAATGAGGAATATGCCCCAGTGTGGCATAAAAAACGTGACAGGTTAGGAAAATCAAATGACCTCAAATCATCCATCATCGAATGCGCGATCCAAGTCATCCTGTCTATAACTGAATCAGACCCATAGATCAAAGGGGCGTCTCCCGGAAGGAAAACCTGATGACATCTAAGTGTCAAGAAGTGTAGGCCTAACTGGGCAACTCCCGAGAGGCTCCACTGAGGCATCATCGTAAAGATAGCGAATAGATCATCGTCCCGATGTACGTCTCACGAATGGGGATAAGCGCACAACTCCACCAAGATCTGTAAATCTCATCCAGAACGGTGATATGCCCCAGTATGGCATCGAACGTATAACAAGTCAGAAATCGGCTGACATGAAATCATCTATCATCGAGCATGTGACCTCCGCGAAGATCCGTAAATCTCACCCAAAACTTAAATATGCCCCAATATGGCATCGGATGTGGGACGGGTCAGAAGAAAAAGTGACATGAAATCATCTATCGTCGAGCACATGACCTCCGTGAAGATCCATAAATCTCATCCGAAACGGAAATATGCCCCAATATGGCATCGGGTGCACGATAGGTCCGAAGAACAAATGACATGAAATCATCTATTGTCGAGCACGTGACCTCCGTGAAGATCCGTAAATCTCATCTGAAACAAAAAATATGCCCCAGTATGGCATGGGATGTGTGACAGGTCAAAAGAACAAGTGTCATGAAATCATCTATCGTCGAGCACGTGAACTCAACGAAGATCCGTAAATCTCACCCAAAACGGAAATATGCCCCAGTATGGCATCGGATGTGGGACGGGTCAGAAGAAAAAGTGACATGAAATCATCTATCGTCGAGCACGTGACCTCCGTGAAGATCCGTAAATCTCATCCGAAATGGAAATATGCCCCAGTATGGGCATCGGATGCACGACAGGTCAAAAATCTAGCGACATGAAATCATCTATCATCGAACATGTAACACTGGTCGTCCGAATCCATAACTGAATCATGCACATATATCCAAGATGTCCCTCCCAGATGGAGAGGCATGATGGCATCCAAGTGTCGAGAAATGCGGACCTAGCTGGATGGATCTCGGGGGCTCCGTAAGGTAACGATCATGTCCACGTCTCAATGAGCATCCAGTAAGTGATAATGATCGTGCAAGTCTGTGAGGATCCATAAACCTCTAAATGAAGTGGGATATGCCCCCGGTGTGGCACCAGAGGTACGATAGGTAAAAAATCGGGTGACACCAAGTCAATCATCGTCAAACTCACGATCCCGGTAATCCGAACACAACTGAATGGTCCTACACATCAAAGGGGCGACTCCTAGAAAAAGAAGCATGACAATATCTAAATATCAACCAGATCTCAATCACCTGTCCAAGTAGAGGCTGCCGAAGACGACATCTGATCCCATGGCCTCAGGGTGGTCTTAAGACATGGGACGTAACGTAGGCCAAGGTGATAGGGTGATAGAAACGAAAGAAAACTAGGCTCAAATACCCAATGATCAAAACTCATGCCCTCATATATGAAATGTAACATGTATAGTGAACCCCATGAGCCATGGACCTGAGGATGCCTAACGTGAATATGATGTCGATAAGGAGACAAATGAAGCAAAATGAACTGATAAGTGATATGTGTAATGATGATGCGAAGTGAGTATCGAACCTGAGATGGGTCGCTGTAAGGAGAGAATAAGATGTGAAGGGAATGAGATGAATCACAAGCAACGATAAAAACGATAGCGAAACAATGAATATGTGAAGAAAAGTGGTGATCGACTTAGATCAAACATGAAGTGAAGTCACATCAATAATGAATGTAATGATGGAAAGGACAATGACTCGGAGTCCTTAGGAGAAGGTCACTCATCTCTCTCACAAATAGATATGACGAAGCAATACAAATAACATGGGATCTCAGAGAGCTCACATACGAACTCCCAATAATGAACATACTCGATAAAAATGACCCCCAGACATCAATATACATACTCAATGATCGAGAACACTATGCACATACACACATGTGCTTATTATTTTTCTTTTTCTTTTCTTTTCATTTTCATTTTTTTTTTTTTTTTTTTTTTTTTTTTTTTTTTTTTTTTTTTACATATATACAAATACACATACCCTGAACATGAACAAATGAACCCCAAGGGTGATGTCGATAACGGATGGACACCGACCCAAGTGCTAAGGCAACCCAAAACTTTCTCTAACGAGATGACCTTCTCAAACTAAGGATCTCTAAACCAATGTCCATGAGATAGATGGTGGAAATGATGTGACTATCCTCCATGTGATGAACTGAAGAGGCTCACCACTCAGGATGGAGAGAATATGAGACAAACAAATAGTAGATAGGATAAGGAAGAAGAGATGAATAACACAACCAATAAGATGAAATGAAAATGCAGAGGTGCAGTGATAGGAAAAGATAATGAGAAAAACGCACTCCTAGGTCCAAGGCTCATGAGACCTCCAAACAATGCATGCATACATTAAAGGGCCCTTATCCCGGTGTGAAAATGTGAGCAAGGCGATAAGAAAGAAAGGCTATAATACGCATGTGAGGCTCAATGGGCTAGCAACGGACTATGTATCACAAAGGAATAACAAGGTAATGGCTAACCGAAATGATGGCCACCCATCCTACGACCATGGTCTCAAACATAGTACCTCTTTAGCTGATCCACATTGGTTGGCTCTGAGAATCGGTTTCCATCTAGATCCATCAACCATGCAGCGCCCTCTGGGGTCAACTCCCTGATGAAATAAGGTCCGCTCCAGTTGGGTCTGAACTTCCCTCTAGGATCTCTGATCAATCCCCTGATGACTTTCAGAACCAAGTCACCTATCCGTAATGGTCTGGGCTTGACCCGCTTTTTGAAAGCGCGGGCCATCTTCCTCTGATATGCACGAACATGGTCTGCTGCTCTCAATCTCCTTTCATATAGGAGATTGAGCTGATCAAATCGAGCCTGAGCCTAATCTGCCTCGGGAATTTGCTGCTCTAATGCTACTCTCAACGAACCCATCTCAATCTCAACGAGTAGCACCGCCTCCATGCCATATACCAATGAGTAGGGTGTAGCTCCTGTAGAGGTGTGGAAAGAAGTCCTATAAGCCCACAATGCAAATGGGAGCTTCTCTGACCAATCCCGAGAAGTCTTGACCATCCTCCGTAATATCCTCTTGATATTCTTATTCGCAGCCTCTATTGCCCCGTTCGTCTGCAGCCTGTAAGCAGACGACCTATGATGCCGGATGTCGTATCGCTGCACTAAGGTGTCAACCTCTGCCCTGAAATGTACCCCTCTATCTGAAATCAACTCATGAGGGACTCCATAGCGACAAATAATGTGTGATATGATGAAACTAGCAACTCCAGATGATGTCAATCTCGCATACGACGCGGCCTCCACCCACTTGGTGAAGTAATCGATGGCGACCAAGATGAACTCATGA
This sequence comes from Vitis amurensis, assembly GCA_037355405.1. Classification (NCBI taxonomy): domain Eukaryota; kingdom Viridiplantae; phylum Streptophyta; class Magnoliopsida; order Vitales; family Vitaceae; genus Vitis; species Vitis amurensis. The sequence continues at coordinate 113,665 of JBAPGN010000240.1, read as the reverse complement.
CCACTGGAAGATTTCGGCGAAATCTTCCCGATGATGTCGATACCCCATGCTGAAAACGGCTAAGGTGAAGTTAGTGCGTGCAACTCTGAAGGTGGCACGTGAATGAGGTCCCCATGTATCTGACATTCGGGACATCTCTGGACAAACTGGCAGCAATCTGTCTCCATGGTCAACCAGAAGTAACCGGTCCTCATGATCTTACGGGCCAACATATGTCCTCCCATATGTGGTCCGCAGACTCCCGCAGGAACCTTTCTCATCACCCTATCGGCAGAGGCTCTGTCCAAGCACAATAATAACATCCCATCAGTTGATCGTCTATATAGTGTCTCACCACAAATCACAAATCGGGCGACTAACTGTCTCAGTGCTCTCTTATCCTTGGCCGTGGCGGCCTCAGGATACACGCCAAGTCTCAAGAAGTGATATATGTCATGGTACCAGGGTAGACCATCGTCTATTTCTGTGTCATCAATCAGACAACAATACGCAGGAGCAGACCTCGACTCGATCAACAATGGGCGAACAGTGGCATTGGCAGGAACGTCAATCATGGAAGCTAGAGTAGCTAAGGCATCAGCAAACTGGTTCTGCGTTCTAGGCAGATGGGTATATCTCAAATCATCGAATCTCCGACCAGTAGCTCCAAATACGCATGGTCTTCACAGCTCTAGTCTTCCACTCACCCTAAATCTATCTCAATACCAGATTGGAGTCACCAAACACCTCCATCTGTCTAATCCTGAGCTCGAGGGCTGTCTCTAATCCTAAGATACAAGCCTCATACTCAACAATGTTGTTCGTGGCAGGATGTCGATCCGAGAATGCCAAACGAACAGATCTGGGAATGTGATCACCATGAGGGGATATCAACAGGACGCCTATCCCGTATCCAGAATGGTTGGCTGCACCATCAAAGTACATACGCCAACCTGACAGACTAGTCACAGCAGCGGCATCCTCGTCCGGGAAGTCATCATCAATGACTCTACCGTCGGAAACCGGTAAAGAAGCTAGATGATCCGCGACAATGCTGCCTCTGATGGACTTCTGAGTGACATAATGAATGTCAAACTCAGTTAGAAGTACCAACCATCTCATGAGGCGACCGCCCAGGGCGGGCTTATCAAACAAATATCTCAGAGGATCTAGACGGGATATCAAGTGCACTGAATACTCGGTCATGTAATGTCTCAGTCGGCGAGTGGCCCAAACCAAAGCCAAACAATAGCGCTCAATCATAACATATCTCGTCTCGTAGTCTAGCATCCTCTTACTTAGATAATAAATGACCCGATTCTTGCCCGAATCATCAAGCTGAGCCAACATGCACCCCAACGCCACATCGGAAACTGATAGATATAGGAGTAAAGGATGGCCTGGTGTAGGAGGCGCCAAGACTGGGGGTGACAACAAGTACTCTCGGATCCTCTCAAATGCGCACTGACACTGATCCTCCCAAACAGTAGGTTGACTCTTCCTCAAGAGTCGAAAAATGGGCTCACAGATGTCTGCCAATCTGGCGATGAATCTGCTGATGTACTGAAGTCTACCCAAGAAGCCTCTAACCTCTTTCTCTGTCCTCGGTGCAGGCATGTCCATGATGGCTCTGATCTTATCTGGATCTACCTCTATGCCTCTCTCACTGACCATATACCCCAAGAGTTTCCTAGAAGTCACTCCGAAAGTGCACTTCTTGGGATTCAGTCTCAATCTGAATTGTCGGATCCTCTCAAAGAACCTCTCCAAAGCTGCTAGGTGATCTGATCTGTCTCTGGATTTCAAAATCATGTCGTCTAGATAAACCTCGACATCCCGATGCATCATATCATGGAAAAAGGTGGTCGCCGCTCTCTGATAGGTGGCTCCTGTGTTCTTCAATCCGAATGGCATGACTCTATAGCAATAAGTACCCCACTCGGTAATGAAGGACGTCTTCTCCATGTCCTCTAGAGCCATCAAGACCTGTCTGTACCCGGAAAATCCGTCCATAAAGGACAACATCGAATGACCTGCCGTACTGTCAACTAGCATGTCGATGTGTGGAAGAGGAAAATCATCCTTAGGACTGGCCTTGTTGAGATCTCGGAAATCAACACAGACTCTCACTTTGCAGTCCTTTTTGGGAACAGGGACGACATTGGCCAACCACTCCGGGTACTCGACCACTGATAGAAATCCCACACTGAGCTGCTTCTGAATCTCCTCTTTCACCTGCAAGCTCCAACGAGGGTGCAATCATCTCAACTTCTGCTTAACCGGTCTGGCATGAGGCAGAAGTGGTAAACGATGCTGGACGATAGACGGATCAAGGCTAGGCATGTCCTCATAGGACCATGCGAAAACGTTCAAGTAGGATCTGAGCAACTGGATGAGGCTATCCCTCTCATCTGTGGATAAATCCGACCGATCCTCAACTCCCTAGGCTGATCTGTCATGCCGAAGTCAACTATCTCTATGTCTCCTACAGTAGGCGAAACTCTTTGATCAATGGGGTCTGAATCGGAAGCGGAAGATGAGTCATCATCTGAATCATGCCATGCAATCTCATCATTAATGTCAAATATCTGTGTTGTGGGTGAAGATGGGACAGATAAAGCAATATCATGAGAGACAGGCAAATACTCAAAAGTGCTCAAATCCATAGATGATGAGTCATGAACATCGTCAAAACGGGAAACAAATCCCGAAAAAACATCAAAGGAAATAGGTGGGTCCACAAAGTCGGACACTCTCTCAACAATGCCAACATGGCTATCAAACAAATCATCAAAAGCTATGACGTCCTCGGCAGACTCCAAAGCAGAAGCAGTCAGGATCTCATCGGCAAACTCGATAGTGGACACCCCAAAAAGGTCAAATGATGAAGCAAGCCCTGGCTAAACAGTCTCCTCAATCTGGCTCAGGCTCAGCGCGAGCATCTCATCTGTGTACTCATCGTGTAAGGCAGCTCCGTCTACTATGTCCCCGACCTCAGCAAATGTCCTACGCTCATCGATCTCATCGAGGAAATAGAGCATCATGAGGCTCATGCGATCGGGAGATGAAGGGACGATAAATGCAGTCGTCAATGTGTCAGGGGCTCCGTCACTCAACCATAACTGGCGTACGAGGCGCTGAAGCCCGACCTCCTAGGTGGTGCTAAGTCCACCAATGATCACGTCCGAATGGGTCTATGGCTCCGACGCCCTCACAAAATAATCTGATAGCCTCATGGTGTACGGGCGAATAGGATAGTCGAACTGTGTGTGAGTCAGTTGAGACCTCACCCTCTCCTTGCGCAGTCGCGCCATATATCTATAGTCAGCCTCGGTGGAAACGAACCCGAGTCCAAAAGGTACATCATGATCGGGAATAGTCATGAACTCACTGGGCCCGTGCTGACGTCGACCCAACCCCATGCCAGGTAGATAGGACATGCCTCTCATCATGTCGAGCACCACTGTGCTGCCATGCTGGTCAAAAGACATAGCTACAAAGTCTCGACAGAAGTCCTCCATCTCAAGGGTCTGTACCTCGTCAAAAGTGAACCCGGTCAGCAGTAAATCATCGTCGCTATGGCTGATCTGGAGCATTGGCTCAGCGAAAATAAACTGTCTCCTGTAGACTGTACTGTGATGACCTGACCCTCGTGAATAAACTTCACTTTCTGATGAAGTGAAGAAGGAATGGCCCCGGCTCGGTGGATCCAAGGTCGGCCCAAAAGTAGGTTAAAGGATGTAGGAATCCTCAAAAACCTGGAATATGGTGACAAACGTGGCCGGACCTATCCGGAGCTCAATCTCCAGGGTACCCATAACCTCTCTCCTGGTACTGTCATAAGCTCGAACTGTCTGCGTGGAAGGACCGAAATCAGAGGGTGCGTATCTAAGGGCGATGGCGGTGGCCAAGGGACATACGTTCAGGGCCGAACCATTGTCCAGGAGGACAAATGGAACTCGACGACCTGAACAACCCACAGATATGAAAAGGGGACATGTGTGGTCCGAGCCCTCTGATGGCAAGTCATCATCGGAGAATATGATGCAAGTGGCTCTACCAGCCGTCATCATGTGAATCAGTCCCTCAGGGGTGGTCGTAGTATCGACTCTAATCTAGCTTAATGCTCGAGTCAGTGCATCTCGGTGAGTGCTGGAGGACGCTAATAGGCTCCAGATAGAAATACGAGCCTGAGTGCTTGCAACTGCCTCAAAATCTCATCATCCTCTCTCCTGACCTCCTCCTGGGATGACGTACCCTCTAAGGGTCTAGCGGCTGTGGGAGGCTGCTGTCGTATCACCCTACCTCCGTGGATGACATACTGTACATCTGAAGTGTGAGCATCATCGACATGTGGAGTCTGAGAAACATCAACATACTGAGTCTGAACCTCAACAACATCCGGAATCAAGACAAACGGAGTCCGAACACTGTAATGTGGGAAAGTCAATGGCTCGACAGCGGTCGTCTGTACTGATGCCGCCTCAGGAGTTAGCCTGAATGGTGTGGACATCCAAGGGCCCAAAGTCACTCCGCCTATCTTATGAATCTCGTCTGATACTATAAGCTCTAGCTCTGGCTCATCCCAACTCAGCATATGGATGTGATCATCAAACTCAGCGAAGTCGATGGAGTGCATGCTATCGGTCGGAGGGGGAACTGCACGCGCGGAGTGGGTCGGCAATGAGTTTCGGGTTACACTCGGCTGACCCAAGTGAACCAAACTTTGATCAATCAAATCCTGAATGGCGTGCCTTAGAGCTGTGCATCGATCAATCTCATGTCCAGGCCCCTGATGATAGGCATAATGTAAATCCATCCTGAACTGAGGAAGAAGAGGCTGAGGTGGTGGCCTCGGGATAAAAGCGGCCAATAATCCGGCCTTTGTGAGCTTCCGAAGAGCCTGGCTCAACGGCATGCCTATCTGGGAGAACTGTCTCTACGTCCTCAAAGCAAATGAAGCAGAGGTCTACTGAGCTCTGGGTCTGGGGTAAGAAGTAGCGAGTCTCGCAGTGAACTGTGCAGCGTAGCATGGCTATCCAGTGGCTGTATAAGAAATAGGAGGCATCTTGATGCTCTGAGTAGCATAATAGGGTAAAGCCAATGGCGGAGGTTGATATGTCTGATCATAAGTCGGGTAAGGTGCCCGTGGCCTATACTGCTAAGGCGTGTAAGATGGACGAGCCTCGAGAAGCTATTGGACAGGCTGATGATGCCTGAGAGGCCTCTGACTAGAGGAACTGATGGCACTCACATATGTCGATCTTTGTCCTCCGAAGGGTTTCTTCCCCTTAACATCACTACGGGAAGAATCTGCCCACAAACCTCTCGAAATGCCGTCCTCGACATCATACAAAGCCAAAACTAGAGATCCAAAATCTGTAAAAGGTACCCCGACCACATGCCTGGCAATCCTCGGTTGTAGGCTCCTCAAAACCATCCGAATTTGATCTCTCTCTAACGGTCTATCCACTATCTCGGCAATCTTCCCACGCCAGCGGGAGATGAATGAAGAAACTGACTCGTCTGATCTCTGCCTAAGAGCCTCGAGCTCCCTCCTCGATACGTCAACGACAGTATTAAATGCATACTATCTCAAGAACTCTTAGGCCAGATCATCCCAAGTCCGACGACGTGATACATCCAAAGAAGCAAACCAACGCTGTGCAGCGCCACCCAAAGACATGGGGAAAAGCATAATCATCTGAGCCCCGTCCAATCCATGAGCCCTCATAATCGTACTGCAAAGCCTCAAATGGATGCGGGGACACCCAATCCCCGTGTATCGCTCGATCTCTGGCACCCTGAACCTGGCCGGTAAACTGGCCATTGGTGCTCCATCAAGATCCTCCCAAGTAATGGCTCTGTCTGAAGTCCTCAACTACCTCAACCTCTGCTCAAGTCTATCCATGTGTGCATGCGGGTCCTCTAAGGTCGGGGTAGGCGCGGTGACGGCAGGCGGGGCAACCTCGGTCTGACTATGTAGAGTGAACGACATGGCCTGTGGTGTTGACTGACTAGGTGGAGGGGGTGGTGGTGCTGTAGGGTCATACGTGGGTCCGCCGCCTGAGGCGGACTGTGCTGCCGGATAACCTGTTGCTCATGCTATCCTCTCCGCCGAGGCGAGCTATAGCCTCTTGAATCGAAGCCATGGCCTCAGCAAACTGATCGATGGTAACTATCTGTGAATCCATATCCCTCTTATTTGATCTCTGGTCTAACTGGTCCGATACCCTGATCAATCTACCCGCAACTCTGATCCAAGAAGTCGAACCCAAACTGAACGTATCGATACTCCTACAACAGTGGAAATACTAGATAAGATGTGGGGTAAGGGTAACTTCACAAAGAATGTCTATTAAATGTGTCAAAAGGTAGCCTGGAAGCAATCAAACTGATATCCAATCCTGAGCAGATATATAAGAGACTACTGCGAAGGTAACTAAACCTGTCACTACTGAATCGGCTCTAAAGGCCCATAGATGCACCCACGTGTTTGGGAAGGAAAATTCTAATTGAAATGTCTAAGGCTCAATCTACAAGGTCAAGGCGGCTTTAAAAGGAAATAGGTGGACTTTAAAAGATCCCTAGCAGAAGTGATCGTACCCTCCGATGGTAAGCGCACAACCCCCTCTGCACGCCCTCCCGAAAGAGACGGGCGCGTCTTTCCACTGCAAGGTGGTCATCACCTCCACACATGCACTACCTCGACATCCCAAGGGGTTTCCTATAGTGAAACCTCTCAAAACTCTCAACTCTCAATGGTTAGCTAGAGTGCGTAGTGACGGTATGGGAGCATTCGAAAAACCCTACGAAGCTAAAACAGAAAAAGAAACACACCGACTACACAAATATCCATGAAACCTACCTCCGGGCTATACAAGTCTTCAATGATCGGACTCCAATCGACATAAAATGTCGCCTCGCCTCCCAGAATTGCTCTCATGCCATCGAACTACGCCCATCGCTAGACCTCACTCCTAATGCTCTGGCTCGGTCAAGAGCAAGCATCATACGAAGGTCTCTGATTTACTACTCAAAAAAAGCTATATTGTAGCTGTGTAATTAACTCTTTAAACACGTTTGAGCTAGTAAGTTTCTGCCTGTAACCCAATTAACATGTTAGCGCCCTTGGCAAATCAATTCTAGATACAATGTTGTAAGTTTTTGGTGTTTGATAGCTTTTTGATACACAAAGCATCCGAGATTGAGGAGAGTTATTTGGAATCTATGGCAAGCAATGGAAAGCTCAGAAACATGAAGAACTGAAGCTTTGAAGGCCTTTGTCATAAGGCCAAATCCGGAATGCAAGAGAGGGAAGCAAAGAGAAATCCGTGCCATGAAGCATTATTGATGAACAGTCATGTCAGCGCACTTTTGGAGCACATCTTGGAGTTCATTTAATGCATGGGTATAAAGTGTGTCGTTTCGAAGCTCCAGGAAGTCAAAAAAATCCAATGCTTCAAACGGGTGCGCAATTTCAGAGTTGAATGAGGAGT